>NNCF01138768.1:26815-51405 GCA_002313205.1 Laupala kohalensis
TTTAATTTTATAAGCGTTTTAATGAAATGGTGCAACCGCGCTGCCGCAGTTGTATCTTGTGATCGGAAGCAAAAGTTCGACCTGCGAGGCTTCCGGTGAGTGGGTTTCGTTGGTCTAATGAGTAAAAAAAAATCCGAGTAATCAGCTTCTTATTACCATAAAATTTATAAAGAGGACTTAATAAAACCTCTCAGCAATGTTTGTGGTTCCAATCCAGACGAGAAACTATTAATAAAAAAAGAAGGAATATTGAGGGTGAAGACAATAAATTTAGTGATGAATGAAAATTGATGTCAAATGAATGTCCACGAGTCGTTGTGAAATAATTCATTAGTTATTCTAAGTTTACTTTGTTATTTTCGTTGTAATTTTGAAGTAACTGCAGTGGGCCATTTTGTAGTAGACACGAGGCGTTTTATCAAGACACACCAGTACAAAGCGCCCCTCGAAATCTCACAAATAAAATTGTATGCCTAGTAGATAAGTGAAAGTTACCAAATGAAAGTGCTATTTTGTTTTCATAATAGTAATTATTTTGATGCTTTTGATGAATAAATTGAAGAAAAAAAGCGAGGTGTATTGCATCGTTTTACCCTACACATTATTTCCCATTCGATATTAAGGCGGAACTGATGCTCCAAAGTAGTCAAATTGTTTTCTTTATTTTTATTGTACTTGCTATATAACACAACATTATGAATTATAATGATAACAAACATGATTTAACTTGTACCTAGTATCGTATGAACAATATTCGGACACTCGTTTCACTAGATTGAAACACACGAGATCACATAAAAAAGGAGGCGGCTGGGTCCAACGCTTTCGCGATTTGTGCATCACTCCTCGGGAAAAGTGAAATACCTTTTTGTAATGTCCGAAAACTTCTACAGAAAATTAGCTACATATCAATGTAAAGTTCCATCACTTTCCTGATTTAAAATTAGGCCTATTTTTTAGGATACGTGTTTCGTCAATAAGACGCAATGTATTACACCATCAATTATATTTCAAAGTATTTCATTTAAATATCCGGTGAGGTATGTTTTTCAAGATGAAATCACACTACGTTGATGTTACACTGTTTATTCTCTTGCCGATTTCAGACACTTTAGAGATTTAATTCTACCTGCGCTAGTATTCGCTTCACTTCAAAAATCGTGAGGACGAATCTCCAAAAGAGTCATCAAGCCTCTCTTTCACCGAGCACCTCAAAAATTATGCACCGCTAGAGGCGAACATTTCTACGTAAATATTCATGAGAATAAAGTTCCGAGGACTTAAGCATCGAAGCGGAAAACACTCCATCGCGTCCGCTGGTCACCGAAACGCGCTCCAGCGGCCGAATACTCGCTCTTCGCTTTGAGGCGGATTTTTTTTGTCGGATTTGTTACGGTTGCGGAGTTTTAATCTAATTAGTGGATGTTGCTTGAAGTAACATCCATTCGAGAGGGTTATTATACTTCCCATTGCTCAAGGCTTGGAGCGGAACTCGATCTATTTAGTTTAACTCCAGTTTCCGGAGTTACTTTAAGTCAAGTGGTTTTAGGTCGGGCAATGTTTCTGGCTTCGTTATCTCTTCACACAGATATAATTAACCTGGATTGTTATATAGATCCAAGTACATTCCGATTAATCAATGTCTGAAATAATTCATTACGACTAAATTTGTTCACCATTAACTCTTAAGCATTCGATGAATTTAACCTCTCATGTCACAATACAAAAAGCATGGCAAGAGTTAAATTTCGAGGGATACAACCGTAGGATGCGTTTCTCAGTGGAGGTCTTGAAGGTCTTAAGTACCTAACATCCTTAATGACATTATTCACGTCTACAATCATAATTAAATTGAAATTATTAAACCGACCTTTCTTGTAAACAATCAATTATAATTACATGCCACTACGGTTTAATAGTAAATTGTTACCATCGTCAGTAAAGATAAATTAAACATTTATATACATGCTCCAACACACACGTTCACCTGGAAGCAATCTACTGCTGAAACGTTGAGGCACATAATTATAGTTGATTGTCTACAAAAAAGCTGGGTTTAATAATTTCAATCTACCATATTTAAGTTCACATGCGTTTAGTTATGTCTCCCACCATCTGCGGTGAAAATGAAGAAAAACAAGAAATGGAAACTACTCGCGTTTGTGCCCATTGCAGAAGGTACTACTCCGGCGGATACTCTACATCATCTCGGAAATCACAAGACCTTCCCTCAAAATATTAATGCACTTGAAAATAAAACATATTATGGTAGAACACGGAATGGATTATAAATCTAAGAAAATATTTGGAATATTTTCCTACGATTTAAATTTAAATTTTTTTAAAATTTAAATTTGGAAATGGAGGCAAACGAGATTGTAGGAATACAAGTGTATACTGAGATCATATTCGAGATGAAAATCCTGGAAAATCCTTCCGAGAGTGAATTCTGAATGGAAGGAAACGCATTCAACAGCGAATTGTATTCGAGTTCAGGATGAACTTATGCGCGTTGCAGAAAGCATAGTCCATAGGAAGCTTTGAAATATGCTCTTTGAACTACACCTTGTGTTTGGCCCCATAGGAAATCCCTCCGTGAGTCACAAACGTTTTTCTGCTCTCAGGGAATGAGAACAAGGAATAAAACACCCTAGGCAATACACTGGAAGTAGATGTACAGATATTTTAGTGAAATTCCTAGTACATGTAGGATGAGGTTCGGGTTCGAAGGACCACAAATGTACAGGAAAATTACAGAACATAAGGTAGATGGGGTGTGTTTAAACCCTGGACTTGTTAAGAAAACAGTTTAATGACATGAAACATGAAAGTTGAAAGAAATGAAAGAACACAAAACTGACGTTCAGGTGATACACTGTGATGAGATGAGACGATTCGTTCCTTCAAAGATTCAGTTTGGATGGCGTTGGGTCGATGTCGAGTTGATGGTTTTGAGTTGATGTGCAGTTGAGGTTGAATTGCTGACTACTTATCACGTAGCGATTCAACGGCGTGCCGGTGCCCTCACGAGATAATCTTCAGGTTGAAATAATTCCCCCAACTGTCGTCTGGTACACTACTGATAACATAAGAGGGCCCATTTATTTTTCTAAGTCCCACGCTCTGACCAGTTTTGGATCTGTTAGGTTTGCAACGCCTCTCTTCTTTTGCTTCCCCTTCTTTGCTTCCCTTCTCTTCTTTTGCTTTTGCTTTCTCGAAGGGGNCAAACTGAAGGGGAAGTCGTCGGCTTGCTTGCCGACTGATGAGAGTACAAAAAATATATTTGATATTGACTCCTCGGACGAGTTTTGCAGCGAGTGAGTTGTCCACATGTCGTGGCTCGCCTTTTGGAGACTCGCGCTGCTCGCGCGATTGATCGGTCGGTCGGTCGGTCGATAGCGAGACGTCGTGACGTCAGAGGTGGACCGTATCGATTGTACATCTGGGTCGATGTCGCGGATTTTACGTAATGTCAAGTTATTGTAAATTGTTCTGGCGGGGAAGTGCAGCCTCATGGATCCCAGCATAATTAATAATCGTGTTTGTAATTAATTAAGCCAGTCATACTACGTCAAACCATTTCATCCACTTTTTGTTCAAAGGCGTAAATTTTGAATGAACCTATGAGATTTGAAGAAATAGTTCATGGAAGCTCAACATTAGAGAGATGTGCCTCAATTGGCACAAAGAGCGTAGAATCCACAGATTTTTCACTTGTCTAATGATACGATATCTAAAAATGTCTCAACGGTAGATAAAACAATTTTTCTTTATTTGAACAAAACAGATGAAACTATGGAGTGTATAAGATCTTGTACAAAAAAGCATGAAATAAAATGAATTGATTCAATAGAATGATAATTTATCAGAATGATTCGTTTTAGTTATTTTTTTTTAATTTAAGATTTGTTTGACTTCAACTTTACTTTCTCAGATATTTGTGTCATGTTGATAATATTACATCTAAGCATCTTGCTCTCCCGCAGTATACGAAATACCGGGTCAATGTTGTATTCGTTAATATCAACTAAATTTCGCGTAACAATCAGTGTGTATGATTTTATTTTGTGTAATTAAATCAAATACAAATAATAAAACAAATTACTGTGAATAATTATACAATAAAACGCAAAAAAAAATTCAGTTCAAATGTGTAAGAAACATGGAAGAAATTTATACATAGCAAATATTATCATCTTCAATTCATGGTAAAATCGACGGGAGCTTTCTTTGGTTGCAGGAGTGTCTCGATAACTCGTGTTGTGACGCCTGCTACGTCTGAGCGTGAATAGAACTCTGGAGGAGGCGCGATAAACGTAATTATAGGCTAGTAATCAACTTTGCTACAATCAACTAGTTGCGTTAATGCCAACAAAACGCAATTAGGCTTTCGAGCCCGTAACCGAATTATTTGTTAGCGATAAATGATTAACGTATTTGAAAAGGAAAAACCATGCGGCTAATTTTTAGAGTATTATGAATTAGAATTTTTCTAAACGAAACTCATTAGAGAGAATTAAAACCTTCAGCGTAAGGAAGTTTATTAATGATGGGGTACGTAATAGTTGGCGAACAATGGTTGAAGGTTCATGTCATGTGTTAATGTGAAACTATTGATACGATTATGGACGAGTTTTATAATTTACTGTGTTGTGTAAATTATGATTTTATTTGTTCTTTAGAAAAATTGTGATTGTAGTATTTATCTGTGACTATCCTGGTCCGCGAATCTAAGCCTTTCCATCTATCCCCCCTAATATCATCTCTGACCTCTGAGAATAGTTGATTGAGAGTTTCAAATGCGGATGACACGAGAGCTACAACAGTCCGCAGAGAAATGGCACCACCGAAGAACAGTGAAATCTCCGTCAGTATATGTCAAGTGATTAAATACGTTTTCAGATTCCACTTAATGGTCCATGATTTATTCGCTCATTATTGCGATTAGTGAAAATACATGTATTACCAAACAAGTAAATTGGTGGCATACACGGTACATTCAACGCAGGGGACAATCAATGAAATAAGATTACGTCATAATTAATATATTAATAGCGTTACAACAATGTTACTCCACGAGTTGTTAATTACAACCAATTAATTAATTCTTAATAAATTCACGTCCATTTCGTTACAATATGGTCGCATCCACTCAGCGGCTAAATAATCACTAATAATTTAAAAATTTCGATTTTGCTATAATATTATCAGTCCCAACGAGAGGTGAATTTATTAAACCTGAAATCATCGAAGGAGAAAAAAATTTCAATCAATTCCGTTTATAATAAGTAATTAATATAATACGAAACATAGAACTATACATAATAAATAGATAAAAATGTAAATAAAAAAGTACATAAATTTCGAGACAAATTTAAACTTTCCTACAACGGGTTCTAAGGTGTGCGTATGGGGTTCGTGGAGGGTGGAGCTCCGCAATTACTAGGCCTCAGGATAGACCCGGTACTCATTTTTACAGCGGGTTGAGTAGACCTAAGAGTCAGTTTGGACCTTGAAGCGAGATGAAAAATCCCACACCCCACCAGGAAACGAACCCCACTTCCTCCAGCCAGCACCTCAGCGCTCGACTCACGCTAACACCCACATCGACGGTTCAAATGACGTACGTGTTGGCGAGCCCTAAAGCCCCAATAAAAAATTCACACATCAATTTCAGACGCTGAAAATAAATTAGTTAAACAAAACTTCGAAAAATAAATGGCAATGCGTTCTCAGAAAAATTACACGGAAGTCATTCAAATGAAGGAAGACAACTGGCAATATGTATCGTCAATGGCTAGGTGAAAGTTCCGACGAACTGATGAGTTACAATTGGCAATATGTTCAGCCACGTCTTACTTAAGCCTATTTTTAAATAATCTAACTAATATTTCTGTATCAAAGAACACTAAAAATGTTTTTCAGTTTTTTCTCCAACTATATGCGTCGTTCATTCTGGGTGTTTATTTTATTTTCATTTAACGTCTTTTGGCAAAAGGAGGTTCGGGCCACGAGACCTGCTCTTCCACCTAACCGTGGAACTCGGGAGAGGGAATTGGGAGAGAGAGATGGGTGGTTGCCGGGGAAGTCATGGGACCGGACCGACATTTGTCCGGAGCAGGTGAGGGAAATACCAGCCGAAAACCTCACTTAGCTCGGTAGAGCAGGGCAGGTCGAGTTTGATCCCACGCTCTACCGTTCCGTGGGGTCGTGGAAGCGAATACGAAGACGCTCCCACTACACCACCGCTGTGCTGTCGCTGTTGAACATTTTACGTTTACCTCACATAATCACTTAATTCTACAAGACACACATTCTACAAGTATATGCATGTGTGTCTTGTAGAACGTGGAACCACGAAACCACAGACGTTATCTACATCCGATTCCAATGTCTTTGAGCTCAACAGCTGTTCCAGCAATTTTACTGGACACCAAGCGTTTCCGCGATTGCAATTCCACAGTTCGTGTGCACCGCTGCGCCCCTAACCGCAATATGTGACCCCAAACCTCAGAACCACGTTCGCCATAAAGGCCTTTGTGGCCAGTCCTACTGATGCGACACCAATATCCAAGCGACCTCACTCCTCAATGCTTTATAGGAAAGAAAGGCGATTCAATTGATCCGAGAGGATACCAAAAATGCATGGACAAGGATGGAAAAACGCTTTTTTAGTGGTCTCTTCCAGTAAGAATCTAGATCTGATCCTTCCTCCTAATCTGTTTTCAAAACGACAGATAAATATTTTATTGGAAAAATTATTTTAGTTGCGAAAAAAATAGAGAGAACAAGATAACAAATGCACGTGGTTCGTTTTAGTAATAAAAATGTTTTCAAAATGCGATTGCTCACAATACACTAATATTAATTACCTATTTTAAGTGATGTAATGTAAATAATTTAGTAACGTACGTCGAGAAGAGTATATGTTTTCCTTATGTCTCACTATATGAATGACGTGTAAAGAAGTCTCCAAAGAATCAAACCGAGGACTTCGTGTCACGTGGGTTGTAATTGTACGCAGATTCTGGGAGTTTGATAGTTCACGTGGAGGTCTACGCTTTTGTATATTGAAGAGAAGATTCGCTTCTCTACGTGTCTCCTTTTCTGACTCATCAAACTTGTCACATCTCTTCCCCTTCGTGTAATTAACAAGACACGATGATTTGAGAAGATTTACGGAAATTGTAACCCCTCATTGTTCTGTAGTTCCTGAGAATGATAGAAGTGAAATGACAGGTAAAAAGAAGAGAATAGTAGAGATTAATTATTGAACAAAAGAGGATTGTGTGTCTGCAAGTTCGACAAAATCAAAGCTTCATTAAAATATACTACTTAATTGTAGCTATGTACATTCATCTAAATTTTAAATCAAATACCTTCCTCAATTGCACTTTCCGTTATGTAAAAGTAGAGCGTTAATGAAATTATGTTCATGTGAAATAAACTGAGTTTATTTCAGTTCGAAGGAAATTTAACTCTTCGTTTTTGGAAGTACGAGTTCTCATGGGTCGGATCCGTTTCATTAGAAGAAAACAATAATTTCATAGATTTGACAGTGATGCCGTTAACTGCAATAATATTATAGAAAGTAACACCCAATAAAACAAATCATTGCAATGAATGTAATAGACTAGGTGCATTATTTTTCTGTCTCGTTATCGTAGGGTCTCTAGTACACCAAAATAATACTAATAGAGAGCACCGTAAGTAGTGGAAATAAACGTGAGCACAAATGTCGTTAAACACGTCGATATATTCTGATACCATGTTTTCCTTATGTCTCACTATATGAATGACGTGTAAAGAAGTCTCCAAAGAATCAAACCGAGGACTTCGTGTCACGTGGGTTGTAATTGTACGCAGATTCTGGGAGTTTGATAGTTCACGTGGAGGTCTACGCCAGTGCTACAGTGTTGCAACACAATGTCATTCGAATAAATAAGAAAACGTTATCATCTACTTCACGCGTACTTTCACACAACCAGATCGAAACACGAGAAATTATTTTGATTAAATTAAGTTGAGTTGAAAAGTAGCAAATGCCTTCTCCAGAGGAAGAATAATGAAGATGACCGCTATGAGGTCGAAAGTCGACTCTATGAATAAACAAATGGTTGGCGAGACAACTCAACTTAATTTAATCTTTAAATACGCCAATAATGAATCACCTATTCCATATATAAATTACTTTGATTACAAATCAATGTTTTGAATGACGCACTTTTGTCGTGAGCCATTACATCTACTTCATCATATACTTACGACAAAGATTACGGTAGATAAGAGTCGTATCCTCAGCGAATTTAAGGTACCGGAACCAAGGGAAACCCCCCCCCCCCCCTGAAAACCTCACGAGCGATCACGTGATTGAACTGTGATCCTTCCATTGTGAAACGAAATGCGATACTCGTGGGTGGCACATCCGTTCGAATCTTTCCGGAACAAAGTGCAGTCGAATCGAAGCTGGTGGGAGACGTTCCGAGAGAGATTGGGCGGCGGAAGGGAGGGATAAGAGAGACACTGCATCCAATATCCAACGAATCCCTCAAGACAAAGCACTCCCAAACAGAAACACGTGCTGAACGTCGCATCATGCCGCGATAACAGTATTGGATCGTAGCAGACAAAACTATCTCAAGTGGAACGGTCCATATCAGTTTATTTGGATGAAAGCATTTTTCGGATTTCCAACCATCAAGTGTTTTAGTATCAGGTTCTGCTCCACCAGTTTTCGTTTTATTAAAAGTTTCTGTTGAGCAGACTTGAGGACGTATGACGATCGAACCATTGTGGATATACCGGCGAAAGTGATTTTCTTGACACTCTTATTTTTATTTTTATCTGTAGAGCGTTCCGAAATTTTTAATCCACCTCTACATTAGGGCCCTTGATCCGAATTGATGGGATGGTCCCTTGGTTGCTTCCAGAAAGTAAATTAGTTTAGTTTTTGTACTGCTGTTTAGCCAATAAATCCATTATTTATTATTATTATTATTATTATTATAAAAACACATACGAAAAAACTGCAAATTTCAGAAGAAATAATTAATTAATTAATAATAATAAGAAGAATTACCTCTTGACGTATGAGTGTATTTCAATGAGAAATGAGTAAGGGGAGTGTTTCTAACGTTCAGTTATTGGCGCTTTTCGGTACTCTGGTTCTACGCTCTGCAGAGAAAAACGGATCCCAGGACCCTGAAAATCGTAGATGAGACTGTTGTGCTTATCGCTTCTCGGCCTTTTGGCTAAGATCAAAGTGTAGTATCTGTTCTTATCAGCTTAATATCTGATACGGTCCCCATTGGGGGCCTCAGTATATTAAACTGATTTTTGGAATTCGAGGATGGCTAATGGAGCTTGCTCCTGCCTCTTCACTGGTTGCCNGACAATTGAAACACAGTCCGCACTCCTGATTATACGCAAACATCAAACATTTTATTATAAAACTTAACTATCATTACACATCCATTCTAGCTTTTCACGTGTTATTTTTCAGAGTGCAATTTTTTAAAATAACACCGTTTGTAGATTAACATAATAAAAATATGCCCTAGAAAAATATAATACAGACTTCAAAGAAATAACATGAATGATATTTTCAAAAATAAATTCGTATTTGACTTTGCCGGGTGGACTTCTTTGAATATGTCATTTTTTAGGATCCAGGATGACGTAAAACTTTCTCTTGATTTCTCAATATTTTCCTATTCAAAACACTCATTATTCTCGAGTTTCTTTATCAAAATATTTCAACTCATGAGAATTCTCACACTAGAACATGTCTCGGGACTCTAAATATTGACTCTTATGGAGATATATAACTCCATGAGTATAGCGTTGATGACATTAGAATATTCCATATCTCCTGGAGAATAGTCTAAAAAAGGAAAGAGTTGCTTCGATGCATTACATTACATTACATTACTACCGTTCCAGAAACTGAAGCGCATTCCTTAGGGGTGATTATGGGAAGAATGATTATGAGAATAATAATAATTATTATTATAAATTTTTATCAAAAATTCAATACGCCCCAAAATTACTACTTTTTATATGATAATTATTTTGATAATTACTCTGATGAATAAAGACTGACGTTTTTTAGAAAGTCCGAAACTTTATAAGGAGTGCCATCCATTTGATGACGATCGACAATGCTTTTTTTGAACGATCCAATACACTATTTGAAATTTTGACTTTTCACTCGACAGTGGAAATTAACACGCTTTTCGTGAAAACTCAAAGTGGGAAATATTAGTTCATTTAGCATAGGTGTAGCCAATGTTAGACTGATGTGTAGGAGGACTATGTATTGAAGAATCAACGAGGAATTGTGTGAAGCGGTCGGGAAGATATCGATTTCCGACCGTTAGTGACGCAGGGAAGGTTCAGTTAGTTTTAAATAAAAAAAATTGATATAATTTGATTCTTCGAAACACGAGTGTTACAGGTATCTGATTTTAAGAATTTACCAGTCCAACCAATTCCAAACAAAAGGAAAATCGGAGAGGGGCAGGTAGAGGGGGGGGAGGTATGCGATCGCATCTGACTCACAGGCTTCGCGTTCCGCGCACATGTTGCGAGTTGCAAGTCTCCTCTTCTCTGCGAAGTCTCACACAATATGGCACGCACTGAGCAGCAGGAAAAGGTCTCTGGGATGACGACGACCACACGGCTGATGCTGCTTTGCCCACACAAACGGAGAGTGCTAGCGAACGCCATCAAGATCAAAGGACTCGCCACCGGATGATTGATGCTGTAATACGCAGAGAATAAACGTTGACGGTACAAGCATAGTATGTGTGTGTATCTCTATCATATCGTGATCTGACGCAATTTTGTGGTCGAGCGTACATGCGAGTGCTTGAGTGGTACGAGTTGGCAAAAAACTACATATTAATTTTTCACGATACTTTCGCAGTAGTAAAAGGATTGATTCGACACGGATTATTACGTTAACAAACAACACTGTAAACAGCAGCGCGAGACACGTTTGCGAACGAGAAGAGAATGGCCTTTCCTCGCGTTACGAGAACTCTTCCGGGAAACCGATATCTGCTTATTTCTTTTGTATTAACGGCGTTGTATCATTATAGTAATATTTTTGGGGCTTTGAAGCAGCGCTGAAAAGAACATTCATTCATTTCGAGATGTGAATGTCAGACTAGAGAAAACCACACTTCGATATCTTCATACGAAAAATTTGACATGTTCGATCTTATAAAACATTTAATTTCTAGTACCGTAATTATTTTACGTTTATGATTCAAAACTTGCAATTTCTCTTTTTTTATTCCACAGTGATACACAATTCTTCTCCGAAGAGTAATACATCTGTCCCCGCGCGCAAACATCGATGCAGAGCGAGTGTAAATATAAACAGACTCAGCGGTCTTCTGTACCGGTTGCCCCAAGACGAAAACGAAGTTTGGTATCTCTGTCTCTCACGCATATTGGCTCGGGTGGGGGAACTCCATTCCCCTGACTGACTGCTGGCTGCTGCGCACAAGTCATTTCATTGTGCACTATATTTTACCCCCTCCAAGCGGTTGTGCGAGAGAGAGGGCGGTACCAAACAGTATCTTCTCTATCATGGTATCACGGACAACCCTCAGCAGAAATCACTGTGTCATGTATAAGTTTATGGGTTTAATATCCGTAGGTGGTGGAAAATGGTATTTCAGCTTCTCGCTTTATTATAGTTCCCTAAATAATTAAGAAACCAATCGTGCGTCTATAGGAAATCGGTGGGGCAAAGAAAAGATACATGGCTGCGGGAAATATAATCGTTGATATAAAATCCTGACACTGTCACGTCTACAATCATAATTTAATTAATATATATTTCTTTCGACCTAGTAAGTAGACAATTTTTAAGTAGACCCATCCTGGCCCGGGTTTTTCTCCGGTTTTCTTTCGAGTAGAGGAGAATTTTTTATAAAGACTCGCTAGGCTCTTGCCTAGAGACGGCATCAATTGAAATAATTATTAGCGAATTTAGTGTTATTTAATAGTTACGAATTATCAACAATACTTTCCGAATGATTTATAGCTTGATAATAATACGTACTTGTGAAAAGACTTTTCTATGTTTTATTAAATACAATATTTGTTGGTATTTGTTAATACTATAATATGTATGGAACTATTTCTTATCGTTAGGAGTATGTTGAAATGTTAAATCCACCTCCGCCTTAGGGCCCTTGATCGTAATTGATGAGATGGTCCCTTGTTTCCTTCCAGAGAGTAAATTAATTTATTGTCTTCCACGTGGTCGTACGCAGTTTGTAACTGCTTTTTTACAATAAAGTTTATAATAATAATAATTATTATTATTATTAATTAACACATCTTCTGTCTCAAGTTATCACGGACAACCTACAACAAAGACCGGTGGGTCTATTTATATTTACGCCCATGAGCGAAACGGTGATCGGAGGATGTCTTTAGACGAGAAGAGAGGAGAATGTAAAAGCAAAGAAACACAGCGTCGTCGTTGAGGAAGGTCGTCGCCGTGGCGTGAAGAACCTCGTCGTCTCTGAAAACAAGACGAAAACGAGGCAAAGTGAAAACGAGCAAATATTTTCCCTCGAGGAGATCCTCAAAGTTCTTTCTTCAGCTCCCGTTTCAATACGAACCGAATGAACAGGATGCACAATGTCGCTGCCTTTTTTTAAACTCGGAAACGTGTTCCATTCTTATTTATGCTGATTGAATCACTTATCTTTCCTTATGGCTTAACCCGCCTTCTGTACTTCAAAACCATTTTAATGAAAAAATGCAAAATACAAAATGGTGTAAAACCATTACACATACTTTCTCATATATGTTTTTCCATCTGCAGTATAAGAGTGTGAAAAAATTCTATAGTGAAAGCATCATTTCTGGCGTGGTCCTCTATATTTTAGTCCTTTCAATGCTCTATTCATGCTCAAAGTCTCTAGATGTACTTATTACTGTCTTTTATTTGAAATTTGAAAGAATAATAAATATTCAGAATACTATTTCAACATATAGCGACATATCAGTCTTATAAATATCGTAAAAGTGTTGTGTAAATGTAATTTCGTTGTAGACAGAAATTTATGTATTTTCGTATTTGCAGTGCGTTTTCCGTCCTCCTATGTATTTTATCCTTATCATATTTTTTATTTCAGTTTACGAAAAGTGTATTGTACGTCTGCTTGGTCCATTTACACTGCTAAATATTATTGAAGCTGCTTGAAGCAGTAAACTAATGCGTAAGTTTAGCAGACAGAAAATACTTTCATGCGTCTATACTAAACTTTCAAGCGAAATGCCGCTTATGCGGATGTAATGCATGCCAATTGTACTTTACGTTCAGAAAATTTAAGCAAAATCGTTGGAGCCGTTTTTAAGAAACATTCAAAAGAGTACTTTGATCTTCATGTGAAATACCTTTTGTTTTAAAGTAAAAAAGGAAATAGAGCACGTGCATCGACAAGTAAAGTCTACCGGAAATACGAAATAGGAATTAAATTGGTTCATTTCTTTACTCAGAATCGCTGCGCACAGACGGACGGACGTTATGCCAAAAACCACTTTTTTTTTTAGAATCAGGGATGACCACAACGGATATTTCCGTCGAAATCTCGTTTTCGAGTTTTTTCACGATAACAAAACTTTCTATATACTACTTTGTATATGAGAAAGTAATAAATATATTTTACTTCAGAGCATAACCACGCCCGATAATTGCAAGAGCTCCCGAGTTTCATACCAATAGTATGTTTTCGGTGTCTTAAATATACATAAAACAAAATTTTCAACTAATTTTAGTTAGAGATCCTGTCCCGTCCGATATTATTGTTATACGAGTTGACCACTGCGGTTTCAATGGTAAATTTTAATGATCCTTCTTCAATCTTTACTTCTTTGAGCTCAAAATCAATAACGAACATGAAACCAATTCATATCATTTAGTGGTAACTTTTGGGTTCCTTAGCTCACAGTGATTACGGATTGATTTCCTTGAGAATATGACGGATAAAAATATTAAAACAAATATTATCTTATTCGTACAACGTCAGAGCCTTTAAAATTAAATGCCATGAAATACGTGAATCACAATTAAATCGAGAATATAATTTCATCCCTATATGTACAATTGCAACGCATTCTGTTGCTTATTTGTAAATGTCATTAATAAAATCTAGGACTGAAGGTTTAATTCGACATCAGCCTATTGAAAACTAAGTTATATTCATTACTCATTAGTATGTTCATTTTCCTGAGAGAAAATGTAGAAACGAACAAGAAAAAATAATACATTCAACCACCCCCTTCCGGAGTCTTTCCAGAGGTTAAAGGTTGGCCATTGGCTGCCCACCACTCAGCGCTGATAAATAAAACAAACCCATCTGCGAGATCTCGGGGTCGAAGCCTCAAATGGAAGTCAGGGGGATCTGAGCGAATTGCGTTGAACCAAATAAAATGAAGAGCAAACAACAACAAATCATGTAAAATAAAATCATGTAAAATTATCAAGAGCTATTTCAAGCCGTGTTTTTGGAAATTTGTTATTTTCAACTATTAGAATTTTTTTAAAAAATGCAATGAAATTTTTTTTTCTTTAACCCGGTTCATCAACACAGTAGGACATACTCTCGATATTGTTCTCTATTTATTCTCTCTCTTTTGGTAAGTTTTTCATTAAATTTAACTTCTCTATCGATTTTTGCACCCATTCTCGTCTCTACACAAGAAGACATGCGCGATCTGTTTTCTTATCTCATCAGACGTGTCTTAGTCGTAGTCTTTTATAACTCCTCTTACACTCAATATTTCTTTCGTCTCTTCGAAAGTTTTCTGATCTTCAATGAGTATTTTCAAATCTTCTAGACAGAAGCTATTTTTTCTTTTGAATATGTTTACTAATTTTTCCTGTTCTGCATCATTGTAGAAACAGCAAAACAATACATGAGTCACAGTTTCATCTTCACCACCACGATGCCCCAAAATGCATAAATAAATAAATAAATAAATAAGAGTAATTATTGAATTGAACGTCCTTATTTCATTGACCAATAATGTCTTTGGCTGACGCCGGCCCACAGTGAAGGGTCCAAACGTTGTGTTCTCTTTAATACATAAATCCAGTCTGTGAAATAATATCTTTTAATTCAATAATTATAGTTCTACGCGTAATTACATCATAAATAAATGTATTTCGTTGAGCTAATTTCGAAAAGCGATATCGAATGAAAACGTGTTCTATATTTAAAATAAAAAAGTACGCAACGCAAATAAGCCGCCCGAATGTCGACTGCTGTGCCGTGCTGAGCTCTGCTATTTATTGTTATAGTACCCCCACGAAGACGAGGGCAAATGTTCTTTCCGTGTGCAACGTTCGTTCATCGAGTGTCGTGTAAACTGCCATCAACAAGACTCGCATGGGGGTTACGAGGCCGTAAATTCGCTTCAGCAGCGATGCGACGCCGGGAAGAGTAGTGTAGTGTACCTCCGAGTCGCGTAGAGCGCAGCAGCATCAGCAGGGAGGTCGTAACTCCATAACGTCGAAGCGACGTGACGCTCAACTCACATTGCTGCTCTTCAATATTGAAATAATTACCATCGAAAGAGAACAATTCACCATACCCGTTTATTTATTTACTAGCTCATGACCCGGGGCACTGCTACAACTTGTTTGACATTGTATATAATCCATATTCAAGGTGATAGTCTCGTTTATGTTACGTCTATCGGAAGTATTCGAGTACTTATCACGAACCCCAAGGTTTCCCTCTTGTTTTAATCCTCAAATATCACACGAAACTAAAAGAGCTTTTAAAGTTTAAAATAATGAAACATCTCTTTTCTGAACTGCATCATTTAAAAAACAATACGAAGCGAAATAAAACAGAAGAGTGTAATTTTGTAAGAAATTAAAATGAGCAAATAAATAAAAAGTGTTCTTGTTCAAACATTCGCAAGTGGAAAATATAATTCTCCAATCCGGGACGTATATTTTGCTCTTTCTCTAGCGCCAAGGAAACAGCAGTCAATCCTCATCGATGTTAACTTAAACAATTCTTATTTCGTTTTACACTATTACATATATTAATTTTTAACTCATTATTCAAACAAATTTTCCCAATCAAAAAGGTTTTAAATAATGAGATGCATCAACTTTAAGACGAACTTTTTCAATCAATTCAGTATTTGGTGGGCAATTAGTTTCAATTTTGATTTCAATGCAAAGTTGTTTACCTGAAAAGTAAACCCACGAGGTATAAATAAAGACTAAATCCGACCGAATTTTTTACACTGAGTGAAAGAAGGAATGGTCTTACGAGAGTTTAGAAGCCCCAAATTGCCGGCAATCTTTTTGATACAATCAAGTTAAGACATTTAGCACAGTACTTGACCAAAACCAAGGACGCTATTGGAGCGAGACATCGTGGCGAATAGGAGGAAAAAGGCGAAGAAGTTTTCGCGAACGGTGATACACGAGCGAGTATCTGAGTACGCTAGTATTTATTGACAACTCGCCGTAATCGACGCATTTTGTGAAGCGTGCCTTCGACTCCAATCATACTTAAAAATGTAAACCCAAACAAACTACTTCTATGCAAGCGTACGCAAGTAAACTACTGCGAGTAAACCAGCACGTTCTCACACGGCACACACAACCTACAAATTTCTCGAATACTCTCTTCAATATCAACATAACCTCAAATCCAGGCCAGAAATCGTCGTAACCTCTTTCAATGGCATACCACTAACATTATACGCAAACAGAGGCGTTGCAACGTACTACGCTAGGAGCGTTTGTGTACCACTAACTTCAGAGCATGCGCAGAAGTAACGTTCATATGGATAGCGTATAGAATAGCTCCCATGAACAATATGCAAAAACTCCCTGCTAATTGTTAATTTTTTACTATTTAAACGTGTGTGTTTATTTAAAATAAATAAGGTAAATAGTACAAATTTAAATATAATTTTATTTTAAAAATGTTTACATTCAATAAAATTTCTTTTTGGTACATAATTTCACCACAATTTTGAAATTGATTCACATCTTCCAATATCCAAGGGGGGCCATCGGTCCCCTCGCCCCATCGCCGTGCGGACACCCTGCACCAAAACCCCCTAACATCTTATTCAGTTAAATATCTGAAACTCTAATCTTGGATATTCGCGTCGTTCTGCGTATCAGAAGCAACAGATTCAATTCGTAGAAAAATCATCAATCCTAATTCCACTTGCATATGGCAGTACACACACACACACACAAATCGTAATGGCATTGAATAGTAAACAATTAGGCTTAAGGCGTTTCCGAGCACGCTCGCTTTCTTCAAAAGCGCTTAAGCGACAAGACAAGAGTTGTGAGTAGCGTACTAATGGGCAATTCGAATTTCATTTCAATTAGCGATTAAAAGCAGATAAAGCGACCTCCAGATAAGACGAGATATAAAGTTTTATAGTTTTAGCATACATCTATTTTATAGTTTTAGCATACATCATCAAAGGCCTATGAAGCCAAAGAGTGCGGGATCTCTAATACTGTGGATGGCACTGAGGACGGTTTGTTACGGGAAGCTGATGACGAAGAGGAAGTGATACTCGCTGGGCGCAGAATGGGACCCATTTGACGAGCGTCTCAACGACGAAAGTGAAGATGTACTTGTGAAGTTATTACCCTTAGATAATGAATTAAAGAAGATTTTGGAGGATTTTAAAAACATTGGTGAGTAATTTGTTGTATGTTACAATGGTTTTAATTCATACAATTTTAATCTATTTGTTTGTATCTGTCCTACAAGGAGACCTTAGATTTGGGAGCCTTTTCTACGATTTATATATCGTCCTATCTGCGGATATATACGGTATGTAACAGTTTAAAACAAAAAGTGCATAGCTAAAACGAAACATTACGATTCGCATTGTCCAGAAAATTATTTCGTTTGGGTGTCTCATTTGCATCAAAAAGGTTAAGTATGACGGGAGGTCAGAAACAGAAAAACTATGGCAGTATATTTATTCTTGAATTTAAAAGAAATGAATACTGTAGCTTATATAAATCAAACTCGTATGCAATGACAAATGCATTCGAACCCCATTTTATGAAAACTCAAACTCCCCGAATACAAGTCGTAAAAATGTTTATGTTGTCACACAATGCGTTATGCATCCTATAACACACCAAAAAAAAGCTAGAGGGAAAACGAAATATTAAGAATAGAGGTCATGCGAACCTATATTTGACACATTTTCACACCCATCTGCCGTGAACTTACAATAATTTAAAACTACATCAATTTCAAAGTAATTTTTTCAATGGTTAAGAGACCATGATCATACCGTAAAAACTAGAAAATTGAAATATTTTTTTAAATATTTTCCTCAAAATATCTATGGACATCATGTTTGTTCCTATAAAAATAACACTTTTCAGTAAAATATAAAAAATTAAGAAGGCAAACTGAGAATAAAATACATTACTTCAGTTTTATTGAATATTGTGGAAAACGTCAACAGATGAAAAATTTGTTTGGACGCACACCGACAGCGGAGGTCCAGTGGTAGCGTCTTAGCTTCTACGATCACGATGAGCGGTAGAGCGTGGGTTCAAACCCCTGCTCGGCCGAATTTCGTGAGGTTTTCAGGTCGCGTTTCCCCTCACCCATTCGGTACGTTCAGTTCCACGGCAACGCAACATCTCACCTTCCCAATTCCCTCACCCAAGTCCAACGCTTAGGTGGAAGACCAGGCCTCGTGGTTTTTGTGGAGCTTTAAGGGTCGTCGACTTCTAGATCATAAAAAGCCCTAAAAACTTGTACAGGTAGGGAAAATGCAGTTACGCACTAGGGAGAGCCAACATGACTCTCCCCGTGAGTGGGACTCGCCGAATGACTCAACCAGACCCACTAAAATCCCTCCTCAATTACAACTCATAATTCAAATATCAACATATCTCAAAACCAAGAATCAAAACATTACAAAAATGAAGAAAATGAAAGATACCCTAACCCTAATAGCGTCGGGATCGAAAAGAACAAAAGGTTACCAAGGAAGGTCAGGAAAGAGAAAGGAAGGAGCCTTGCACAAGTAAGTGGAAGCAATGCCAGTCTCAGCTCGGGGCCCCGTGTTTGCCAAACACGTACTTACTAGATGTAAGTCTCCTGGGGGCTCGGCAAAAGGCATTAAATAAATGAAAATAAATAAACCGTATCCGTCTATCATAAATAAAGCTTGAACATCATAAATAAAAAAAACATTATAAAAGCAAAATCCCGTCATAATCTCAAGTTCCTATCCGTGGTTCTTTTTTTCTTCTCCGCGTTGGTGAACGAGTCAGGTCTGTCAGTCACTCTCTCACTGAGGACAACGCCGACTACATTGTTAGATATCGAACAAAGATGTAACGAACTTATCATATATTGCTGAAAAATGGAACTGAACCTACATACGTGTAGGAGAATCGAAACTTTTCAGCTGTTAAATGCACGCAACGGAACCCAACTTCAGGTTCCAAGGTAACGATGAATAAAAGCAGCCACAAGAAGAATGCAATGTCTCGTTAGACTCCCGTTACAGACGAAGCGATGCTTGAAGTGATAGGATACGTTAAGAGGGGAGCATAAGTAGGGGAGTGGGGGAGGTGACAATCCCCGTCAAGATGGTAGTTCGATAAGCAAGTGCTGTGGCGAGTACAAAGGCGCTGCTCTCGGGGTCTGAGGGGTCGGGATCGATTCCACTTCAGAGGCCGCAGTCGACTCTATCCTCCCCCTCCCCTGGAGGCAATTCAATTACCCTCCATGAGCTCCCTCCCTTTACCAGCTGTGGTCTACCCTTGAGGTTCTGTGTTCGCTACTCGAGAAGCCTTGAATAGACGGAGTCCTTAGAGCTATTACGACGTAGAAGCAGACTCTGGTAATTAGTGCAGGAGGAGGAGATAATTATTGTTGCTGGAGTAATAATGTATGTGTGGTGGAAGGGAAGAAAGAAAACCTTAATATTGTTTTTCGCTCAGAGTCCGAAGACTGGTTTGAACCATCTCTAGGCAACCCCACACGAAGCTGTGATATAGGACTATTTGAAGATGAGGGTGATTGATTATATTGCCCTAAGAAAATGCGAGGTAGTTTCCATTTGGCCTCAACCATACATGACATGATGATAACACTCTTATCTTACTCGGGATTCGTTGTCAGAGCCCAAGGTATCTAACGCGGTTTCCAGCCGAACGGACTGACCAAGTAGATCAGTTTTCTTTCCTGAATCTATTTTTAAAATACATTTGGAAATTCGTGAACTTGACATCCCTTGAGCAACATTTTTGTTTTTTTGGGGTCAACACTACGATTAGAGTCTATAAGAGATGGGGTACTGATGGATAGAAAGCTCCAAGTTAATTGCACTTAAGTTATGACCATGAGTTGAATCTAGAGATTAGTTTTCCTAAAGTTTTCTCGTGTCACTGAAATGAGAAAGGGATCACGTAAATCCATGTTTATAGGGATGCTCTCTAAAGTTGATATCAAAATGGAACTGAAAACGTTTTTAGAAAAATAGTAAGTAACTGAAATTATATAGGAACAGATGTGAAAATTACTTAAAGAAGATTTTTCTTAATCTCAAGTAGTCTTTGTTTGTATGTGTCTCTGTCAAAATATACATTATTGCCATTGAAGATATACAAAGACGTGTCAATTTTTTTTTTTTCATGAATGTCAGTAACAAGGTCCAGTTTCCATTTTCGACAATTTCCGCACGCGTTGAGGCAGAAAATTAAAATTTAAGAGAATCGAAGAAGATTGACATAATTCCAAGAGTAGAAAAAGTCGCATTTAAATAAAGGGTTGGAAAGTTTTAAAAAACCAAATTAAGTCTTATAATTAAATTTAACGGCAAATTTAAAAATAATTGGAAAAAGGAGAAAAAATGACGGACAGTAGAACGGAGAGAAACTTGAAGGGCAGACGGTAGGAAACAAATGAGGCGTTGAAAGCGGAAAACGACACAGGGCATCAATCGTGTGGAGCAGAAATCGTATGGTAGGTGGGGCAGCATGTCCTGCGTAAAAATACAGGTGTCATTATGAGGTTGCGTAGCATTAACTATTGTAAAAATCGCCTTCATTTCTAAATGTTTAGCAGGAGGAATTAATATGAAAATGAATGTTACATGAATATAAAGAATTGGTTGGAATTGAAAGGCTTCATAATTTGTCATTACAATTTCTTTCTCGAAAGTAAAGCATAATTACAATGTCTTCCACCTTGTCGTTGGCGAGTTCTCGAAAGTAAAGCATAATTACAATGTCTTCCACCTTGTCGTGCTTCTCGAAAGTAAAGCACCAAGAAAAAAAGTCTTTTTCGTACAATTTTGGTCCCAATCTAGATAAAAGTAAGAGGCGAAATACAGCATGAAAATTTTAGTGAATTAAATGACCGGTTATGTTTGACAAAGGAAATTACACGAAAATTGGTCAATTCAAGCAGTCCATTTAATCATATGTAAAAAGGATCATAATTGCGGATAGTAACAAATTTTATCTCAATTGCTACATCTTAAAACGAAAATAATTAAGAAAAACGGAAGGAATTCACATAAATATGTGCATAAAAATCAGCCTCTTTAAATGGGTCACTATAGATTTAGAATATGTTTTTGATATATTTTTTTCACCTTTTTTTTAAAGCAAAAATTAAAAATTGGATTCATTCGGATCAAAACAATATCACGTTTAATGGAACCTCAGAGAAAGTCGCAAGTAAAATCAAGAGGATTCACAGAATAATTTAAGATTGTGGAGATCTTTATGGAAGCATTTTTCTTTGTGAATTAAAAAAAACATTATTTGTAGAATAAACCTTGGGGTAAATTTGCTTATGTATAAGTTTTTCATCCTTCCCCCCCCCTTCCCTGTGTTTCGAAGTCAAACATGAATTATTTAGAAACGTCGTATGTGCAAGAAGACGAATAATACTGGGAGAGCTGACAGAGAATGATTGACGTCCATTCTCTGAGCGTGTGACGTTGAGGACCATCTTCCGTCCTCTCCTCTCAAGCACTCGGTCGACTGCGAGGGGGGGAGGGAGGGAGGGAGGAAGGGAGAGGAGAAAGAGAAGGAGAGATTTTCGGAGGATGAGAGGTTCGTAGCCTCTGCCGGTGCCCGCAGTGCATTAGAGCTCGGAACGCGGCGAGCCACCGCCTGTCGCCAGACCCATCAACCTCCAAGTCCTCTCGTCGCGACCTTTCGCCTCCACGATGGAAGATGGTACCTGGAAGAAGAGAATGTTCCCATGCGTCGATACGGCACTTCGTGAGACCTCAAAGAGACGAAGCTTCTTTATACGTACTACATTATATTACGCTCAAAGAACGAATACGCCCATTGAGCGAAAGAAAAACACAATTTCATTGAAGTATTTGTAAATAGGAAATGTAGTGTGCCATTGAAGCTTATCTATAGGAGTTAGGAATTAGGTTGTAGGTCATTGTTAGTAGGTGGGTCGGTTACCTGGGTTCACCAACAACTTGACCCACGTGGAGGGGTTAGTAGAAGTAGAAGTAGAAGTAGTAAGTAGTAGTTACAGTTATTGATACTAGGAGGAGCTGGATAGAGGAAGGAGGGTTCGCTTTTCAGTACTCACAGCTATAGGAACTGGGACATTCATGTGAAACGCTAGTTTTTTTTTTGGTCTCATTGAAAATTGAACCCAAAGTGACATGGTGGTGAGTACGCTAATTTTTTTTTACAACCGGAGGGACCAACCTCACTAGGACATATTGTACACGCTCGATCGGGGTATTTTGTAAATTTATGACAATAATTTAATACGCTCCAATCATATGATCGCCGCCATTACAGGGCGTTGACTGCAAACATTTCAATAAATAATAGGTAATTTATAACTAAATAAATATTTGTAAAAGTAATCTGCTCACGAAAATTAGTGCGTAGTGAATTCGAGTTTGTATAGTGCTCACCACAAATTGTATAAAAGCAGATGGTTAAGATTTTGATATTGCTTCTAAACAAACTCCAAAACATCATGACTCAATGACAGCCATGTTGAAGGACGAGAGCCACTCATGCGTATGTGTTGCTACTTGTCACCTATCTATGTTTCTCCGTGTGTAGGTGCAAACAGGCGTATTGTCAAGCGGAACATATTGTAGCGTTTTACCGGAAGCTAATAATTTAACACGGCATAACTCTTTCCATTCTGTATCAGAGTCAAGCGCAAGGAACTATTCACACTGAATTGTATCATATAATTGTTGCATTTTTCACTTGCCTTCTAATTAATAGACTATCATTAATTATTCCCTTAATATCTGTTAACGTTATCAGACGATGCCTGAAGTGCGCGCAGTTGGTGTCGTTACCTGTCATTCTCCTTTTCAACTTCTCAGGCTCATATCTCTAAGATGGCAATAAATATAACTTAAGAGAGGGGAAAATAATTTTTAAATATTGTTTTCGTATTTTTAGCTTTAAAATTTGCATTTGTTTTAAGACTCTTCTAGTCTACTTCAAAAAGTACTATGCAATCTTATTTTTTCCCATTTTTCTTTCGCTTACGCAACAACTTTTTATGAATATTTATGCAAAGGACAAATGAGACCTCTTATGGGGGGAGGTTGTATTTCTGGTTCAGCCTCATTGTATTTTCAAGTTTTTTTTTTCCGAATTGATAAACTTATGGGGAACTTGAATCAGTGGCGACTAGTTCCGATGTATATGATAGAATAATTCGTCGAACTATTTCATGATCTTTTAATTAGACCCTACTATAATATTCAGCGCAAATATTAATTGAATTGAATTGAATTAAAAATATATTTGGGTATTCTGTAAGTCACATACATATGACTTACAGACAGGAAGAAAATTGATCATACGGCGTAAATAAATGCACTATCGGTATAGAACCGAACGATAAAAAAACTCTGTGAATAAATGTTTACGCGAAGTCATTCCTACTTTCATGCATACATGTCACCCTTCGATGCCTCTTGTGTGACGCAGGAGGTGTGGATCTACAGCTGCGTTCTACATTTCGTTGTCATTCTTGCGTTCCGAAATCCATCAAAATTTGATGTATCCGACAAGAAAATTATCATAGTAACTATACTCACACTCTTCACAAAGATGTGAAAGGCTTCAATCACATGTTGTACTTTGAGAGAATTTGAATGATGGGAGCGTATATTACAGCGTCAGAGCAGCAATTGACGACGACAACAGATATTGAAGAGCAGAGTGGGAGCGACGAGTCGAGGATGGAACAGAAATGAACCGAGTAAACCGAATCATTTACCAATATGAGTACGTGTTCGTTCACGTCATGTGTTACAACAAAAATATATATCTAGGACCACGTAAAAGAACAATGGCTGCACCCCCCAGGGGACTTACATCTACTAAGTACGTGTTTGGCTAACACGGGGCCCCGAACTGAGTCTGGCATTACTTCCACTTACTTGTGCGAGGCTCCTTCCTTTCCCTTTCCTGACCTTCCTTGGTCACCTCTTGTTCTTTTCGATCCCGGCGCAATTAGGGCTAGGGTATCTTTCATTTTCCTCATTTTTTGTTCTCCCTT
>NNCF01138768.1:51544-68041 GCA_002313205.1 Laupala kohalensis
AAGCCGTAAAGCCCTCCCCCCCGCCCCAAAAAAAAAAAAAATTGCTGAATATTGAACCTAAGCCTCATGAACTCTAAGGACTTAGACAAAACAACTACGCCATGTCTATTTTTCTAAGTTAATAGTAACGTCGAATGTGGATCTACGCACAGTGGTGAAGGTCCGTGTTTCATTTCCTGCAGGTCATTTCACCGGAATAATGTAAAACCTGTCACGCTTCTATTAGCATCTTCAATCTCTAAATACCGTCTTTGACAGAGAAAACACCTAATTACAATTCTCCTTGTCTACACGTTCAAAAAAAACTTGCAAATACATTACTTGAAATACCTCTGGATATAGATTTTGCACTCAGTGGATTGTCTGATCAAGCAAAAATATTGTTCTACCGACGTCCAATGTCGTATCCACCTTCGTTCAATTTTCCTCCACATTCTTTCGTCTGATGTTCAATATTATTTTGCCTTACATTCGTTCTATTAATGAACAAATTATTAGCGTTTAATTATTGTTGAATGGTTATCCTTCGTAACATTATGTCGTTTTCAAAGCATTGTGTTCCCTATTCGCAAGTGCTAGTTTTGAATCGTGAAATTTTCAAGGTGTTTTCAAGGTGTTTTCAACGAGTTTTCCCTCTTAAGTATGGTTACACATGGCCACTGATACTAGAAACAGGTCTACACAAAACCATTCTGATACACGAAGTTACCTTCAATGTAACTTTCTCTAAATGATCAATGTATCAGACATAAATCTGACCTCTGTCATGTCAGCTATCAAACAAACAGACATACATATAAACAAGGCCTTTGATTTATATATTACATTATATTTGAATGGATGTTTATTGAAACTGTTATATTATCTCTGGCACACGTTTTCATGTTATAATTTTTCTTCTAAAGTTACCAATTTTTTAATTTAAAAATGTAAAAATTATATAATTTTTAGAAAAGAATAATATTATTTTCGATCTACTAACGTACGGGAATATATCAGAACCGGTTCAAAACTTACAGCGTATTCATTAATTGCAATATTTTTTTAGAACAACGTCATAACATTTAAAGTTTGCTGTTTCTGATGTGCCTCTCGTAAATCTAATTTTCGTCTCTCAAAATAGCTCCTCCTGTTTCCCCTCCCCTTCCTGATTCCAAACGAGAGGGCAATGCATTGAATGAATACGAGGCATTTCATTGTGAAAGCGAATTTCCTTCTATTATGTTTTATGCCCGCAATGTTCACAAAGGCACGTACGTGGACACCTGGACGTGACACTTGCAACATTGCCAGAGATTACGCGCCCAACACTCTCCCGCTTGGTATTAACACGCAACGAAGAACACTCTAAAACAGACGAACTTTAGAGAGAAAAAATCAGTAACACAAATCCCCTCACTGAGGTGGAAATATATGTAAATTACGATGAATTGAACCGACTATAAGTATATCCTAGTGCGCGGTGGGGATCTATGGGGCAATAGGATTTGAACTCTCGACAGATTTAACTGAAATTGATGAAGGGCATACTTGGTAAAAGTGTTACCAGATTTTTAGGACACGAAATTTACGTTATAGGCAAACGTATTACAAATTTCTATTATAATTTTTGCGTATTGCAAACACTGGTTGAAGTGGCGACTGGCAACACTAGGTGTGTTCCATGCAATTCATGTATAAGCGATACAGCGCAACCCATTTTCGCCAGCCCAACTCACTGCTGGCCTCCAAAGTTACTAACTCACTAGACGACATCTTTCTTTGTGGGACCTTCACCTGCTTCACATAGAATGTGACGGTCCTGAGACGTTCGAAGTTTATCTTTTCTTCATTCTTCATACCATCTGTAAACGGCAATATTCATTAACGGGCTACCGTTATTCCTTCCATACGTTGTGTAATGTACTTTGTAAGCTGTTTGTTACCTCACTTGTAGAGCCATTATTTATTGGCACTCGGATTAAGAAGTGTTCCTCATGAAGACAGTTTATTTAAAGAACATAGAATATATCCCAATCAAAACTCATGATTGGGATTTTTCTTCATAACTTTCATATATTTGTAATTTGTTCATTACGTGAGCATTAAAATTTTATTTTCATGAATTATTTGATGTACATCTTTATAAAAATTGTGATTGGATCACAAAATACCAATCATTTAATATGTATGTGCCATTTTAAACAATAATTTTGTCCTCTATTTAATAAATTGTCAATTATCATCTATTCGATGAGCTGATGTATTGTATGTAAATAATTATAAATATTACATTTTAATAAAAGACAACTCATCAAATTTTATAATTATTATCTGTGTTGTAACACAATAATTTTCAAATACAAATTATTATTTCATGCACCCCAGATACCTCCCCGGTTAGCTGCCTCTTTGATTGCGGACTAGATCCACCATTGCTAAAGCGTTCTAACAGCAGATTTAGAAATTATACGATACTGGGGCCAACTGTACCGTTAAAGAAGGTAATGCCGACAGTTTATTTAAAGAACATAGAATATATCCCAATCAAAACTCATGATTGGGATTATATACAACGATTATAAAATACTTCGTTTTAAAGGTAAATAAACCAGATAAACGTAATGTCAAGTGAGGTCTTCCAACTTTACCGAAATTATCGAGCCTTGCGTAGTCACATCTGTCAAGCAGTTTATTAACTGACTGCATTCTGTGCGGTCTTCATTGAATCACCAATCGGCGAGTATTCTCACTTAAAGAGGAACCTTAGGGACTTACTACCATTTGAATTCAATTTGTAATTTGAAACAAATTATAACAAATAGTATGTGGTTAAATGAAAAGTTATTTTTTCTATAAACCAGAGAATAATCTCAATAACTTCATAATAATATTATTATTAATTATTCTAAAACTTTAAAATAATGATACCTCATTTGTTGCAGATGGTTTGGAAAATCGGGAGAGCATGGGATGTTTACAACACCATGCAGTTTAGTTATAGTTTTAGGTTTATGTGTTCTCATCTATTCATTTTCCACGAGATTGGGGTTCCTTCATAATATTCCTTTCAAAAAAGAGTTTTTGAAGTTCACGTATTTAAAACAATGTCAAAGAGAGAGAGCGTTTTGAAGAGCCATTTGATGCTACTCAGATTGAATACAATTCAATCATCGTAGAGTTTCATCGCATCAATATTAGTATCGTGTATGTGATGCATACTGAAGCAGCTTTATGCTTTTAGTGCGCAACCATAGATTCCTAGGCCAGAAAATATTATATTTTCTGAGAAGAAAATCACCATTTAATTATTATAATATTTTAAAAACCTGTATCGTTTTGTAATTGGAATTTATTTTCGTGGAATAATTCGGGTGCAATATCTAAATATCATTCAACATTTGGCAGAACTCATCCAGAATGTATGTACGAGATGAAGATGAACCCTTCCTAGTATGTCGTTGTACACAAATGAATTGCTTTTCTTCATCCCGATGAAGAAATTGACCACATATTAATACAATAACACATGAATATCATTTAACCAATGTTTGTAGCCTGGCAAGAAATACTGGTAAGAAATAACCTATTAGTGTTAGTGGATTACAAATAAATCACTTGTATATTGTGATATTTCACTTGTAATTACTCGTTTACAAGTGTACCTGTGTGAAAAGCTTATAACTGGATATTTTTATAAACTTGTGAAAAATTACTTGTTACATACAAATTTATACGCTTGAGAAACGGGCCCCCGATGTAAGTAATAAATAGAGTACTATCAATGTAGAAGTAACTGCGAATGCAGGAGGAGGATGAAATATACGAGAGGGAACCAGAGAAAGTGAAGTAAGAGACAAAAAGCTCTGCAGCTCGTAGCAGGATGAATGGATGAAAGAAGGAGGCGAGGGCTCAGACAAATCCTAAGGCTCACTGACGGAGTGTCTGCTGACTGCATGTTTCATTCATCACGTGGTTCCAGCAGCGATTCTTCGTCTCAAGGCACAGATCCTCCTCCCGTCCGTCCGTCTGTGCTTCAGACACGATTTATTTACTCTCTTCCCTCCCGCGCATACGTGTGCATGGAATGTAAGTGCTGTGGGACATGCTAATGAGGTCGCAAAGAAAGACGTGGCAATGGTATATGCGTCTAGATTTTTCAGAGATATAATTTACATAACACTGATCTAATATTGACAAATATTTCGTATCCTACGTTAATATGTGTGACGAGATTCTAGAAAAGAACGGAATTCTAGAAATCTAGCTTCGAACCAAAGTACTTAAAACGAGAAACACACAATCAATTTCTAAATATTACTCTTGTTATATTCATTTTTTATTTGTTTTCATTAAAAAAACTCATTCATCACTCAGCAAATAAATAATAAAAACTATTTTAAATACGACAAGAAATGCACCGCAATTGTAAATATGTCATACTTTTACATTTTAGTTCTATTTGTAAGCCGAATGATTTTTAGAGAAATGTCATTGTCTAAAATACAAACTCATAATTTTCATTTCCTAATTTCACGGAAACAGTGTTCGGCAAAGAATTGTCGAGAAATCAATACAGAGATCCTTAAAGCACAAAGATGTAAGTTTTTTTGTCCTTTTTCGACTATGGCAACGTAGTAAATAATTCTTAAATATTATTTGAAAATGTATCTTATCTTCATTTGTATCACCTTTTCTCTACATAAAAATATATTAAACATTTTAAATTCCTAACACCTATATAATATTTTACTTTTTTACCAGATCCACGCAAAGTTTGTGTACGCTTATTTCATTGCCGTACACAAACCTGCAAACCTGTGTTTAATCAAATGTACAATACTGTCATATTATTTGTAATTAAGCTCCGAAGTTTCTTCACGCGCCAGAAATATTTGCAAAAATGACTATTTCATTTTGTAATGAGAGTAGTCTCACCATACCGCGCTTGGGACTGGCAAACGTGCCTTAATTAAGAGAATGAGAGAATGGTAATTGAATTTGCGAGAATCCATGGTAATGCTTTAATTTACGAATGGCCTTTTAATGCGAGATGAGAAGCCAGAAGAACGTACGTTTCACGGCCAACCTCATTCATTACACGAGTATTCGGATCACTTAATGAAGAGACACGTAGGATGAGATAATGAGGAAGACGTCCAAGCAAAACCCTCAAGTGAAGAATGTTTCACCAAAAATCACATAAATTAACGTACTATCCTATTAGAAAATATACCACACAACGCGAATTGTTTTTCAAGACAAATCAACACATTTAAAAAATCAAGTGTCTTTGGAATGTGATGCATCAGCAAAATTTCATTCAGCGTTTGTCCTATTTCTGGAACAAGACAAGGTTTACTAAATTTTTTGTCTTAGAGATATTTACTTTTGATGACACTTCCTTGAGTTTTTCTTATTGAAATATTGCATAACACGAGTGCACCGAATAAAAATATTGGAAAACATTTTAAATTAAATACAAAAACTCTTAGGGAATGTATGATAGTATTTTTAACTTTTCTTTTATAAATACGCGGATTATTAATAGTATTCCAATGGGTTATAATTTTTTTTTTATATTCTCATAATTTCAGAAATAAAATATTTTCAAAACAACAAGACAAGAGAATTTAAAATCAAGTTTATTAAAAATTAGTTTAGCAATAAAATAAAATTTTACGTACGTTGTATCGATTAACATAATAGTTTTGAATTTCTCCTAATTCAATCAGTGGTAATTTTTGAAGTTTAAAAGTAGTATTGTTATGTACAATATTTTAAAAGCGATGCCCTATTTTAGATTTCTTGCTATAAATTCAATACTTTTCAAAAACAACATGATTTATAATGTATGACACTAAAGGGATAGTTTACGGGATGGAATAAAATCTCTGTTAGTCCCTCGCTGATGACATCATGTTTCGTTGATTACACAGACACACATACACACACAAAGTGGTCTGCTTCTGGCACCCCGTATCGTAACCCCCTTCGACGAGGTGAGAAGTATTTATCCATTTTTGTCACTTAATCTGTTTTCATCTAGGTCATTTCCAGTTAGTGACATTGGGTACCGGTAGAATTCCAGCAGAGACCCTTGTTTAATTTACTCCGTGCCATATTGTTGGTGTTGTTAATTTCAGTTTTGTGTGACTTGTTCAACAGAGAAATATACAAGCGCAATATATAATGTTAGGAACCCATGTTTCAACATGGTGAAAATTCTCCCAAAGCATTCATGAAACATATTTTTAATAAGGTCTAACGTAATTTTGCAAGTAAATACTTTACGACAAATTTAGGAAAACATTAGCTTCCTTAATAAATAATCAATCAAATAAAAAACTTAAATGAATTATTACGTTTAACTTTTATCAAAACATTTCATAAAGCGACATTTATAGTAGATTAATGGATTTCCAGAGAGTAATTTCTTAGCGTTGAAATTGTCACATCTATGGTTAGCTCATGAAGATATTCTATTTATGAATAGGAGATTATGTTCGTGCCACTAGTATATATCTGAAATTCTTCCCAAAGATAGCATTCTGGGCTGAAATGCATCTTTTATGGCGTAAACGCACAAACCGTATGCCACAGAAGTTTGTTCTACAGAACTCAATAAGAAATTGCTTAAAAACTTTATACATCATATTTAAAACGTTTGAAATTAACGAGTCATGAAAATGACAGACAACATATGGTAGCTTTTATTTAGGAAAAGTATCAGTACGTGAACAAACATTATAAAGAAAGAAGAGAAACTTTTTGGTTGCCGCAGTTGGCAATTCTGTCAGGCATGACGCGAGGGGTTCCCCGAGGCCGTAACGTAGACCGGCGCTTCTCACAGTACCTCACTGCAATCGGGTAATAAAAGCCCCCAAGGAAGGAGTATCTGATCACGTGGTCCAATCTGAAGAAGATCTCGCTCGTACCCTGCGCACGTGTCAGTCTGTTCCTGGGCAAAACTTTTATGGAGGTATTTATCTCCTCCGACCCCTTTCTCTCGAGGGAAAGGGGATTTCCGCGGCAGCCAATGACCTAGTGAGTGAGGGGCGGAAGGGTGGGGAAAGAGGAAAGTCGTTCTTGAAATCCATCACTCCTCGTAGAAGGCGTTCGGAAAGATTATGGGGAGAAGACGTGATGGTATTCCCAAAGAATGTCAACTTCTGGTTCCAGGGTCGCGACAGGAAACTTTGATGATGCTGGGATGCACTTTGGAAGAGTTTTATGAGAAGAGAAATGAGAGTAAACATCCCTCCCTAGAATTTACTACCGAAGAAAGTATTAGAAAGTTATTAAAAAACTAACAACATTACGAGGAACGTGTTACAAATTTCTAATTTGTTACTACAGGGAAGTATGAAATTGATGAGAAATATTTTACGGTCAGGGATGCATGGAACTTTGTCACTACTAATAAAACTTCTAGCTTGAAATATTTTAGCGAGAAACCCGACATCACACATTTAAACACTTATATTATGTTTATTGAAAAGAATACCCCTGTTATGGAGTTGGCGTACCTCAAAGGTCCCAATTTAAAAACAAAAACTGATATGATACATCCCAAGTAGGGAGTTTTGCAGTATATTTTAAAACAGGTAATACTTAATTTTGATTAAATAATTTTTAGTTAGTTCTTTAATTGTACCATATTGTAATCGCCATTGTGGTTGTCAAATGAAAGAATCAACGCAAAATCAGAACGAAGAAAGCATTAAAAAGTACGCCATCTTTATTCTTGAATTACTCTCTCTCTCTCTTTCTCTCAAGAGTGAGATGTGATCTCACATCCCAAGTTTCACCTCCCTCATCCCTAGAGGTACTTGAATGCATATCCCTTACACATGGAGAGAGGGTGTTTAATGATTCTGTGGAAGATCACAAAACCGCAGCGCAAAAATAACTTACTATTAGTAATTTCCAACATGGTTAAAACATTTTTGATGGACCATGCAGATAAAACTTTTTTTTTTAACTCAAAGAAAACCGGGAAATTTACATTACCTCCCAAATATACAAGAAATTGTTATTTTATCTTCCAACACATTGTGAGTTCTCTCTCCGTTTGTGAAGTGTGAATTCCAAAATTTAACATTTCAGAGATCGGAAGATTAAATGGACGGCACATCCATGAACACCCTTAAAGTTCGCGTTTTTCTGTTTTGTAAAAGAACAACATTTATTTTATGAACATTGTCATATATAATCGTAAATTCTAAAGTTACTAAAATGTTGCAAACCTTTTGTAGAACAAAACATAGTTGCTAACAATTGCAATAAAATTCGTTTTTTGAGACGTATCATTAAATAAATCACTTGGTTAGATTTTTTAGAAAGAAAGAAAACAAACACACGATTGAATGCACCTCTAGTAGCATCCCCTGTCACGTATGCATTCATATAGATTTGCCTGGGTATATAATTCCTGATAAGAATCACACACGAATATAATAATAATAAAAAATTAATAGATCTTAACAAACCGGGCATAGTATTAATTGACAAACCAGAAAAAACTTTAATAATTTATGTTGTTGTTCCTCTCAAAACAAATTTTAAATAGACTGAACAACAAAAATTCTAAATATCAGGTACACAAGACAAACACTTTTGGAAACAAAATGAAGTCGTAATTATTCTCCTCTTAATATTAACAAGGGGTGTATTTTCAAAACGCTAAAAGGACGTCTTGTAATATTGCCATCAACCTGTAATGTGCAGCCGGAAGTGCAAACAAATGAAAATCGGTTATGTGGGAATATGCCACCTTACAAGAAAATTCCTAAATTTAGATTATTTTTTCAATTTAATTCTCGTTGGGCATATGTGCGTGTTCCAACAACTTATTTTAACGGTGGAGGTATGATTGTACAACATATAATAATAATAATAATAATAATAATAAATGTATCTTATTTAGTGCGAAGATTCAGTCCAAAGGGGTTGCTCTAACGAGTGACAAAGAAAGAGAAATGCGATTGGCACCCCAAGAGTGTTACTTCCCTTTTAAGTCACATAGGGGTAGTTGATGGCATTTGGCCAGCCCTGGCGTCGCCGCAGTCGGCGCCTTGTCCATCAGAGCGCCACGCGACGACGCGACGTGCCAATTTCCCGGGAGTGTGTCGACAAGAGTCCCCGGAGTAGCGCAGTCGCGACGTGATCCCGATTATAGCCCTCGAATCGCAGCTCCCCAATTTACCCGTGGGTGGCCATTGTGTGGCCGAGGCAGAAGCAGTGGTGCGAAACGCCGACACTCGAATGCGCCACCTGCGCGGGACGCCGCCATCACACGTGGACGTCCTGTGGAAGAATTGGAATGCCCCAAGGATCTCCCGTCAGGAAAGATAACCACAAAAATTTGAGAGTTTTTTGTGTACCCCGAACATTAATGAAACTTTTCGTGGTTCAGATTATATTGTATGTGAATATGAGAGGATGGAAAGGTATATTTTTCTTTACACGTCTGTATCCTCAACTCAAACGCTTATTAAAGAACGGTCTTTTAAACGCATTTTTGGACTATGTTTTTCTCTGGACATGTGATCCAAATAGGGTTCAAACAAATTAAATATTAATATGCATTTTCTGTTTAAGCAAAAAATATCATGTTTTCAAATTTTGAAACGATTAATCTTGGTCAGATTCATTTTTTAACGATATTAATAAGGTTTGATGTTCCTTAAAAAGCAATTTTAAAATTTATGAATGTTGATAAGGTAAAATGGGAAATATATAACAACGAATGTTGATAAAAAGTATTCTCTTTTCAGATTATATTTATATTGTTTTGTAAGAAACATCACGGAGTAATTATCTTCTCGTATTTTTTGATCTGTTACATTCATGCTAATTTACAAACTATCAATCAGATGAATACTGCAAGAACATCGCACCAATACCGTTAATAGATAAGTATCTTTTTTCACGACTCAGCAAAAACATTAATCCACTCACTGTTTTTCCCTTTATTTCACATCTTTATATTTTATAACTTAAGAATAAACGCTGTCGAAGAAAAATAATGAAAACATTTGTGTTGTATTCTTAAATGGTTGATTTGTGTATAAAAATTTGCCATGAAAAGTCATAACTTTGTGGGTTTGAATGCATGTAAAGGTGTGATTTTGTGTGTGTGTAATGTTTCTGCTTAATAAAAATTATTCACAATTTTTTTTTAAACTATCTTCTGTCGGGATTCACTAGCGAGTGTACTTTTCCATAAGGGACGTACAGTGCTAGGTGAACTGTGCTAAATAAACTTTATTCTGAACGCTGTGCAAAATTTGCTTCTCCTCTGACGTAGGACTGGTTTTTATTTACAGTCACGGGAGAGTCGACCACGGCAAAGGAAAAGGTGATTATTTTGCCGGATATTGGCAAAGCGGTCGGCGCTAAAATAAATTTGGAGCCAATGCGATATTTTTCTAGCACTCGAGAATGCTTGCTCGTGGGAATCGGAATATTCTCCGGTGAAGGCGACGAACGAGGGACGAAGGGGTGAGGGAAGTGGGTGGGGTCGCGGCTGGTTAACGGAGGTTTCGCGTGTGGCCGCTAGGAGCGCTGCACTTCCGGTGTGCGGAAGGAGTCATTAGATGCGCGACACTGACAACAGTTTCCTCCATTCCCACACCATGCTTCATAAATGAAAATTGAAATTAAGTATATTCAGGAGAATATAATTCATTTTTCTAGTAAACATGGTATATATGACAAATACAATCAACTATTTCTGTTCAAGGAATTAACTTAGCGCAGTATCCATTACTTCTATCCATTTCAAAACTTGCTTTATCATATTTTTCCTCATTATACGAGTATATAGATGTGTGAATAATATTCATTATAATATTAACAATAACAAATTCATACTTAAAATGAGAGGGAGTCCTAAATCCCCAAGGAAAAAAAGAGGAGTTAATTTCTGTGAGAGCAAAAACATGTCATCACAAGACCAGTTTCCCTCGGCTTCTGTTCAGTTTAACAAAAAGGATAAGGTGACAATTAAACAGATAGGTAGCAATTCAATGAATGATACCACACTCACTCGAACTATATATTTTCATAATTTTTATTATAAGTTGCAAGTAATTGAAAGTTCCTTCTCGGTATTAGAGTAGAAACTAATGCAGACGTTTCAGGTAATACTAGCATAGGAAGCATTAAACCACTAAAATATCTAAAATAAATATAAATGAACACAGTAACATGTACTTACAGTGGCTTAACGTGAAAGATCTTCCTCACCGGCCATTCTAATGAAATAATCCCAATTATAGTAGATGGTGTAATACTTTGCGTCTTACGGAGGAAATTTTACTTAAAAAAAAACACGGAAGTGATGAAAGTTTATTTCGATTTGTAGTAAATTTTCCGAAGTATTTTTATCTGTACTCTTATCTCTACGTCACTGGACAATGCAAAAAGATATTTTACTTTTCCCGAAGTGAGATGCATAAATGACAAAACCGTTGTGTTTTATAATTCAAATATAAAAATAAAGAAAATAATTCTACTTCTCAGTGATTTGACAATCTTGGCGTGCTAGTTTCCCCTTCACTCTATACTTCTTACAAGTTATTTATCTTAAGTCTTGTAAAATCTTGGACTCGAAACACGTCGATACATAAAGAAATGAATATTGCATTTAAAACTAAATACAAATAAACATCGATTATTGACACGATAAAACGTAAAAAGGAGAAGATATTTCGAGATATTTAGGTTCCAGAAAAAGAAATGTTATTTTGAATTGTTGATTTTCCTGCCCTATGAAGCAACTCAATCCTTTTCCTATCGAGACAAATGAATTTGAAGTAGTTACAATAACGAGTGAGTGATGGCGCTGAAGATGCTTGATACCGCGTGAGCTGGCGACGCTTTTCGTACACATAGAAAAGGCTGCTCCACACCATGAGCGCCGTCTTCTGTTTATAGTCCCCTAGATTATTATATACATTAATACGGAAATTTTATTTTATTTCCTTCTTGTGCTAACCAATACATACTGGAGAAAATGGCAAGAATTTCTAATTTTTGTTCAAATTTTATTTTTGTTGAAACAAAAATGTTGAATATGAAATTGATTTCAACATTTAGAAATAAAAGGAATAATTTGATAACGAAAGGGAAAGATATATATCACATGAGTACTAACAACGTAGTATATAAAATAAAATGAAAAGATTGTAATGTAGGTCAAGCAAAAAGAGGGTTAAAAACTAGAATCCAGGAACACAAAAGATATGTAAAATCAGTAGAGCAAAATGTGTTTACCTCACATTGCATTAATAATGATCACTTGATGGATTGAGAAAATATATTAATTTTGGACATAGAAGTTAATTATCACAAATATTGTATATCAGAAATTATATTTATATAAAATACACACGGGAGTTTGAATCTACGGTCAAACACTGAAAAACTATCCGGTTTATACAATGCAATATTATAACATGTTTGTGTTTCTGGTTTTTTGTAAACATATTTTGTGTTTATATCATGTTCGTTTGTCCTGTTGCTATGTTCGTTATAATTTGTTATTACTTGATCACGTGACGACGATGATCAGCTGAGCATCAGTCGGACCGGGAACTGCCGTTGAAAGTAGTTGCAATAACCAGCGTGAGATGGCGTTGAAGATACATGATGCCGCGTGAACTGACGAAACTTTTCGTACATACCCTCACTCCACGAGTGCCATCTCCTGTGTATAGTCTCCTTGGCAAAGGCTTCGACTAAGGTCGAGTTCATCTTGAATGACTTGAAGAGTGATGTAGTGAATGACATACAAATAGGGAGACATGTCAGTAAACCGTTTTCAAACAATCGTTATCCTTCTATTTCGTGTGGAATTAATTACACAGTTGTCAATATTAGTACAGAATGCTTGAAAATGGTTGTTTGGTATCATCCTTAAAAATAATATATTTATTTACAGCAAATGAGCGGATCTTACCCAGTGGCAATATATAAGGAAATACAATACAAGAAATACAAAAATACATATCACAGAGCACTGAAATAAAAAATTGTTAAATATGGTCATACGCATTAAAAAATAAATTAAAAACTTTGGTCATACGCAGTCTGTACTGTTTTTTGACAATAAATTTATTATTAATCATTAAACTATATGATTCAACTAGTATTAAAGTATTAAATATAAAAACATTTCACCATGAAACATCTAAATAATTGATTTAAAAAATTCTTATTGCACATTTTATTTCACTGATGACCCAAACACTCGATTTACCCCTTCGTGCACTTCACTTCACATTTCCCTCCCCATCTTTTCTAAATCACTTATTTCCCTCGTATCACTTCACTTCTTCCGTGAATTCTGTACAGAATCCAAAATCAAACGGTTTTCTTTCTGTCTTTTACTCGCACAGTAAGAAATAATTTGAAATGTGAATTAATTATCCAATGGTTGAATCATTCCTCCCGCCAAGAGTAATTATAGTGGTATGAGTAAAAGGTAATAAGTCTGGGAGCATCTCGAAGTATCCAGCAGCCTTCAGGTATTTTACATCCTATAGTTTCTTATTTTTCTCTCATACGACGTTATAACAACCACTTCTCATATATTGTAATAATTTTTTTAATTACCACAAAACAAAATCTGAATTCACTTATACTAGGATTCCTCGAGGGGTTTTTGTTCGCACAGAGCCATTTTCCACACAAGCAATTTTTCCAAGAAGCAAAAAAAACAAAAAAAAAAAAAAGTGANTAAACCCTTAAAAATGGAATATTTTGTTACCAGCTTTCAGTAGAGAAACATATTTAAGCTTGAAGCAAAACTGTATAAGGTGAAAACAAAATTAAAAATATGATGTGTACAAATTTCAGACTTCTTTTATTAAAAACGGAGTATACTTTAACAATGGGAAAAATATTGTTCTTTTCTGTTCTAAAAGGACTGGGTGAATTTTAGTATTATCTAAGTACTACAACTGAATTAAGAAAGAAAACATTTTTTTTAAGGACTGAAATTACATCTTCAGGATTCTTGACCATACTTATTGTAATAATATTTAGGGCTTGGTCATTAATTGAAATATTTATTAACTGGTGTGATAGTTAATAGTTAACTAAGACCTCAATATATTACAATATAAATTGTAATAACACCATTTGAACTGTCACTCCTCAATGAACATACAAATTAAGACGTACCTTGCTATTTTCGTAATTGTCTTTGATATAGCTGCTCATTCATACCCTTATTTCTACCCCGTATTCATCAGATCATTAATGTAGCTACTACTATGAATTTGTCAAATCATTAAAATTCAGTACGAATCGTATGTACATCCACTAACTCAATGATTCTCTCTCAATAAACAACATGAGTCCCTAACAACCAACTGCTTAGCAACCGCAGCCATTTTTGTCTTCTAAATTTACATGAAACGTCACTATTACGTCAATAATGGTCAATATCTTCTTGAGTGTACAACACGTGGATTGCTTCGAAACATAGTGGAAGAAGATAAGGTGTGCCCGACGTTAGCATNGCTTCTAAATGTACATGAAACGTCACTATTACGTCATATAATAATGGTCAATATCTTCTTGAGTGTACAACACGTGGATTGCTTCGAAACATAGTGGAAGAAGATAAGGTGTGCCCGACGTTAGCATGCGCGGGGCAAGTGAATCATTATACGTTTTTTGGAGAGGATGTATTAGGACAATGCTTCACACCTACAACAGTCAAACATATTACATAAATATGTGTAAAACCTTTAAACTCCCTCCTAAAAATGTCTTGCGTTTCATTGGCTGTCCAAATATCACTTGCATCTCGATGAGCAATGGCATAACTTATGTTATTCCACCATGGCTTCCAAATGAAAGGGAGAGAGATCACCGCTGTTTCCGTGTTATCGCTGCGACCGGTTGGCGTGTTGTTAGACCTCAAGGAAACACGCTTGCTCCCTGCAGCCACGCACCCACTCCTCTCAAAGCGGAATTCAAATGACAATATGGAGATATTTTTCCGAAAGGGGAAAAGCTTGGATGAAATATTCATTAAAAAGCTGGTAGACCGGAATATTACACGCACGAATCAGACAGAATACGACACATTCTTCACGGCTGTGTTGCTGTGGATGAACGAAAATAGAGTCATGGATGTTTCCGAAAACCACAGAAATAATAATACAATTCTTTACTATACTTCGATAATATTTGAAAATCGATAAATTTTCAAAAAAAATGCAAATGCGAAAAACATATTTATATTTTATTACAAATTATTTTTTTTAACATCACTTTAAATGTAACTAAATTTAAATGAATATTTTTTATGAAAATTTGAAACTTGGTTTTTCATCTTAATTTTCTAAACTTTTCGTTGAAAGGTATTTTTGTAAAATACATAATTCTGGGTGTGCATTCGTGAAAAAACGCATACAAAATGTGTTACAGCTAGGTAATTACCACTGGATGACGAGTATGTTATGAATATCTCATATCCTTTACTATTCAAAATTAACTTACTATGCCATAAAATTATTGTACCACTATCACTGAAGATTTTTCAGACAAAATTTTTCAATCACACCTTTATCAAGATGGTAGTAGACGGGACGGTACAAAATTCCGATATCTTGCATCACTTGGGTTGTACTTTAATATGGGACGTAATCGACTTATTTTATCTTATTACGTTATTTCAGGGGTCATTTTAAGTTTGCGTGAATTTCTGTTTCCTTGTTATAGTACAGACGTTCTCGTTATAAACGTGAGTAGGTAACGAACTCAAATACACTTTTTTTAAATACTGCAAATCTATGAAATGGAATTTCAGATACATATTATTTTTTTATGTTTTGCAATATTATCCCACTTGCGACCTTTGGTTAAGGAAGACGGTTAGTAAACAAGTTACAGCGTGAGAAAAATGGCAATGATAATTAAGCAACTAATTTTTGTATTATCTCCATATCATCGTGTATAATCAGTTATGGTAAGTTTCACGTCAATAAAACACAATTAATGTAATGTATGAACATAAGAGTCGTCGAAACACAATCCTTCATTACGGTTTGGTTCAACAGAGTTCAAATTGAATGAGAATCGAGGTAATTTATCTCTTTCCGACTTTTCCCCCAACTTCTACATCTTAGGTTTTTTCCCAACCAGGGAACATTAATTCTACTTCTAATGGAAATGGAATGTCTCTAAAGGAATGTATGTACATCATAATAATAATGTACTCTTAAAATCTTATATATATGTTTTAATTTATAATACAAATTTCATGCTTCCAAAAGTAACAAAAAATATTTTCAAACAATCTTTTCGCTTCATCGGACCAAAATAATTCACAGTAATCCACAAGAAATTAAAAATTGCTCGAATTATAAAAGTTTTTCATCAAAATTGAAATAATGGCTATTTACATTACCAGATTTAACCTTTTTAAATTTCTGTTTAGCTTGATGATTTTGAATATTTCTTGAGGGTGAATAGTAAATTTAATATATATATATA
>NNCF01138777.1:0-14940 GCA_002313205.1 Laupala kohalensis
TATGTTTTGCAGATTTTCTATTACTAACGTGTTCTTATATTCTGCAACCTAGTGTACGCTTAGTTTGATCTATATAACATATAGAACAATATATGCACGCAATCTTATAAACTACATTATGTAAGAGTGATTTTTCAATCTACAACTTACTAACAAAATTCAATCTATTATGAACCGTAAATGTCACATTATTGTAATTTTTTAAACATGTTTTTGATTTTTGAACTAAAGTTATGATGATAAAGCAAAACTAAGAGTTTCTTGGCAGCCTTTAATCTTGTTAAACCAGTAGCAATGTTATTTCCATACGTTAAATATCTATATGTTTCTAATATATCTTTGAATACATGAATTGGGATAAAAATTACTTTTAACTACTTTAATTAAAATAGTGGACGTAAAATGTTATCAATTAAATATGTTTTTCGTATTTAATGAATACTATATGAATGAATCAGGACCACTTTCGATCTGCGCTAGTTAATAGTTCCCTTGTTACTATAATATTACTATTATATTAATTTCAGTATTTAAAATATTTTTTCTTATCCTAGTATAAGCATAGTTTGTACTAATCTGAATTTTTACAAATGAAACATCAATTATTGTTTGTTGATATAATTTTAGCTAATGTACACACACTTACGCGCCCACACACTCGCGCACACACACACATTATTCCTAGGATATTTAATGAACATTCTGATTCCAGTTTCGACTGCATTTGACGATATATTTATTTGTGGAATGTATGAGGAGTGTTCTTCTGAAAACTATTTACTTCTACTTTTGTTTCTACATATTTTTGAAAACCAGTATTCTTGAAAGTGAGAAAGTTCATAATATTCAGAAACATCCCTGGCATTTATAATATGTATCTTTTTAACGTTCTCTGTCCTCAGTCATCATACAAAAATATTTTTATAGAACCAAATTAAACTAAAACTATTTTTTAAATAAACTTATCAACGTCGTACTTATAAAAAACAAATATTAACACAAAATATAATATGACTTTTATCCAACTTTTAGAAATATGTAGGTCACCTTTCATTAGCTGAGAATAAAGATACCATTGCTGAAAAAATTATAAAAGGAAATATTGAACCAATCAGATATACACTATTGTTTCCTTTGACAAAGCCTTTACCTACAATTGATCGAATTAACATCAACGGAGAAACGATTTGCGAAGGACCGAGAGGTAAGTTAATAAGACAAAGTATGTGAAATATTTAAATATTCAAATCTGATCTCTCTTCATAAATATTTATTTTCATCCACAGTATCAGCTCCAGTCCTGACACAAATTTCTCTGGAGCACACATTAATTGCTGCAGTGTCTGCTAGTCCTGGGAGAGGCGACCAAAAGCCGATATCAAGTTCTAATCCTCAGTCAGGCATGGTGGAAGTTCCTTATACCACGATACCTTGGGATTTTATGAGGCCAAACCCTCAAGAAGTACATACACCAATACAACCATCGCACACAACTCATGAAGTAGAAGCCTCTCCATTCAAACCTCCATTCATTGAACCACCACCTCAGGAGCAATCAGTCCCACAGTCCATGAAACCCCCACAACAACTCCCACCTCCGTGGACAACTGATATACGTAAGCAATCAACGACGCATCCACCCACACAAACGGAAAGTCCTCAAGAAATATCAGGACAGTTTTCAAGTAAACCGCCACATACTCAGACTCATCAGTTTGTGGAACAAACTACAAAAGGTTGGTTAACGTCTAAGATATAGATAAAGAAATTCTGAAACTCACAAACAAATAATAGTAAGCATATATTTCTTCCGAGTACCTACATGTGGAGAAGATATTTCATAACTTTCATTCAGGTGAAAATAGTGACGAGTCGGGAAATGAACCCGCGACTCCTGCTTTGATCGCAGGGGTGCTAACCACTACATCACCCGTTCGCCTTCCACAACCGAACACCATCTCACCCAGACCTAAACCCCGGAAGACCTAATACACATCCCCATGCAGGAAATAAGAGAACCAGGTGGCACACTATGCTGAGTGCGCTTAAGTACCGGCTCCACACGTACCTACATGTTGAAGATGGTTATGCATGTATCCGTGTATCTGCACGTGGAGGAGATACGTGATAACTTTCAGTCAAGTGAAAATAGCAACGAGTCACAATTCCCTGTATCTCCTCCTCGGGGATGTGTCGCAGGTCTTCCGGGGTGGAAATGGTGTACGGTTTTGGAAGGCAAATGGATGGTTTAGTGGTTAACACCCCTGTGATCAAGCAGGAGTCCCGTGTTTATTTCCTGGTTCGTCTCCATTTTTACCTGACTGAAAGTTATCAAAAATGATAGTAAGCTTTATTGTATCCCTTTTTTCAAGAAACAATCTTAGTTTACTTGTTAGAGTCATCCATAAGTTTAATATCCTGTAAGGTAGTTACTCCCAAAGTATTTACCGTGACGCCGAGGAATGCTCCGAAACGTTGCCTGGGTTGCCGCGCCTCCGTGCCGTGGTATAATGTAGAATACCCCAGGTGAAGAGAGATATGTTTCGGATTATTAACTTATGTTACTTAAAAACGAAGGTTTCCATGTCCCGTAGATTCATTACCAGTTTCCTTCTCCCACTAGGGGTAAAATAGTTTTTCTTATTTTTTATTTATTTTTTCTGACTACATACTCAAGCAAAGAGTCAGAATTTTTCAATGAAATCTGTTGATTGAAACATTCAGGAAATTTTATAGACTTGTGTTACTTTTTGTCTATTGATGCGAAGCGTATTTTTCAATTTCTCTTGTCCCCGTGGTTTGTTCCATTTATCTTAACTAGTCAAGCTTAAAATATAAAATACCCAGTAAAAATAAACTATTTAAAAAATTAAACCTTTTCACAATAATTATGATTTTTATATCTTCATTTCTTTACTTTACTTCATGTCTTCCACTTTATATTCGTAATTAACTTATTATGTGAAAAGTAATATAGATATCATACTGGCATAAATAAAGTTTATTTTTTACATTTGGGGGCGCCAGAACCCTGGAAATGAAGGCCTAAAATGTTTGGGAACCATTGCTGAAAAGAAACCAGTATTTATTACTAATAAGTAACAATATTTCGTTAGTTATTTCGAGTATATTTTATTTTCAAAAATATCTAAATTTAGCATCAAACTTAAGAAAATTATCCATCTAACCTTCATAAGGATATACTTGAGTGATGTGTTTTATAACAGTTAAAACTATGTTATCTGTTCATATTTCAGAGGTATGTGGTCACTCAGTTCAGGCCAATGAATTAGTTTTCCATGGCGAAAGAACCGCCAGAGGGGAATGGCCTTGGATAGCAGCAATTTTTTTCACTGCAATGATAGGAAAATTACAATTTCAATGCGGAGGAACATTAATTAACAAAAGACATCTTGTGACAGGTCATGTAAATACATTTAAAATATTTTTTCTATGCTCCATTTCGATCATATGTTTATATCAGTTGTTCATTATTGTAGCTGGTCATTGTGTTAAACAGTGGGATGAAGCTGGGTCTTTTTCGGATGTCCTTCCGAGTGATCTTGTGGTGATACTTGGAATATACAGACTAAGACGAATAGCTGATACCTTCAGTCAGGCTCGAGAGGTAATTAACTAGAAAATTAAGGCAAGAACAATTTCACTTAAATTCCAGTTGTTCTAAAATCATGAAATAAGAATCTGCCCCTTTAAGAGTCTTTGCAAATGTCGGATATAAATTTAGTATGGTAAATATTATGGAGTAACTTAATGATTCCATGCGAACTTCTTCGAAAACATATTTGAGGATTATGAAGTTTCTATTAGTTAAAGTTAAATAAAGTTAAAGTTGAAAGATGAATTTTAAAATTTATTTCTCATGAATTACTTTTACTTTTAGTCCACAAAAGGGCTTGCAGGTTTGATTATGCTTAATTTTGGATTATAATTTGAGTGAATATTATTTTGATTAATATAGTCTCCTATCCTATATTTGCTTGGTTAAATCTACAGTCTTTTTGTCTTGCTTGTTTTAAAAAAATCTAATTAATACGAGTTACACTTTCAGGTTCAAGAATTATTTATTCATCCAGATTTTCAGAAGACAACAAGCTATGATGCTGATATAGCTGTGCTAAAATTTGCTACTTCAGTAGAGTATACTCAGTATGTTCGTCCAATATGTCTTTGGCCATTTATATCAGACCTTGGTCAGATAATAGGGAAACATGGAACAGTAAGAAAAAATATTTAATATTTATATCTAATTGTAACAATGAGAGTAATTTTGTTTGAACAGATGAATTTTGTCCTCAGGTAGTTGGCTGGGGAAGAGATGAGTTGGGTAACAAATCAACTAATGAACCGCATCGCACTGATGTACCCATAGTATCTCAAATAGACTGTATCCGTAATAAGACTGAGTTTGTTACGATAACATCAGACAGGACTTTCTGTGCAGGATTCAGAAATAGTAAGAGACTGAGAAATTTCTTTATTTTGTAGTTTTGCTAAAATGTAAGAAACGTATTTCATAAAAGCGACAACACTGCGTCTCAGATTATGATAAATTGATCCTATAAATAATCACTGTACCACATGAATAGACAGAAACATCTAAATAGGGCCATATTAGAAGCTCGCGAGGCGGGCCGATAATCATGAAGGGACCGCTTTCACGGCAGCATTTAAAGTTACCGCAAAGAAAGTAAAGTAAAATTTTTAAAAATTAACAATGAATTTCTATTTCACGAGTTTTTTTTGCTCAATACTTAAAGGTTAACATACCATTAACTAAAAGAACAAAATTAACTATTTCTATATGATGGCATATATTTTCAATCATCGCATATCCATCTATCAATAACTCCTAAATTTGACTGCTTTTTAAACAACGATTTATAATCAAAAAATAACTTTTATTAATTCATTGAGTGGTTTTCGACCCAATGACTACCCTACGTAATTATAGAAATAATGACAGTTGCTTGGCGCACGTGTGCATACTGCAAGCACAACCACTAGTAATTATATCGAAGCGCAGCGGCAACGTATCACTAGAAACGGAAATATAAATCAAAAAGTGATGGGTGGGGTAGAATATAGTGAGAGAAGTTAAAGGTTCAAGTGCTGTATCGAAAAATGCATACCTACGGGTTAGACGCATACTGTTCGGGGACTCTACCGTGTGTTTTCTACATTTTTTAAAACCAAAGTTCGCAAAACTTCAGATGAGCGAGAGACATTCGAAACTACCATTACCTCGCCTGACACCATATATTTTGCTCTTGAGTCATTTATTACTTACATCACACCAATATCTCTTACAGTACCGTCACTCAACAACTGCAGACGGAATCCAAAAAAAATATTTATAACTGTTTTTATTTGCCATAATATACTTTTTTTCATTTATTGCGACGACTTTGATTTTATTCAGTCTCCTTACATATGTAGCGTTTGCAATACAAGGAATTATATACGTTTCCAACTGTCTTCGAGATTTGTCCCAGGACGCTGCACATCGTATCTCCACGGGCGTTGACCATCCCCACCAGCGAAGAGGCGTTGAATATCTCCTATCGCATGTCATAACTATGCTATAGACTTATGCCATAATCGTACTATGAGGTTTCAGGAATATTGTAACAAACTCTGAGGATGGATGGAACACATCCGCAACGTTGGCGAGTGTTGTAGTTGTTTTATCCTCACCAAAACCTCAAGGAAGTACTCAGGACTACTATCTTGAGAATCCTCAAGTACTCTGGAGTACTATCTTGAGGATAATACAGGACTGTAATATAAACGTATAAATATTACAGAACTGTAATATTAAATGGTCAAGAACTGTATAACTTTAATTTCTAAGTTTTGTTGGGTGTTCACTTATGGCACCCTACTGCCTTCTTTCTCATCACCATATTTGAGTTCTGTTTAATAGTGTAAATATAATAAAACTGTTATAAAAATTTAACTGTTAATTCTTTTGCAGATTCTGGTCCATGCAATGGCGATAGTGGTAGTGGACTTGTCCTCAGATACACCATGGGCGGGGTTTCACGATGGTTTCTAAGGGGTGTGACGAGTGTGAGTTTGTACGATAGTAATGAAAGAATATGTGACCTGAACAATTATGTTGTCTTCACCGACGTGGCTAAATTTGGTAAATGGATGAAACGATTTGAGAGGGATGATGTAATTTGATGTCTATAACGAGGATAAATTTTCTTGAGGAGTGAAAATTTTACTTCGACCAACATAATTCATGTTGTGACGTTTCCCATCAAAAGTAGTGAATTAAAAGATAAATTTGTGCGTAAACACTTGAACATATATCCATTACTAAATGTATTTATTTATTTACGAAGATTGTGTACATTATTTGTTCATGAAGAAAGTGACAAAGAAGCTTCAGTTTAATTCAAGGAACTGTCGAGTGGCAGATATTGTATATCCTTTATTATGCCAGAGGTCCAGGCTCCAAATTCAACTTGATCTTATTTATCATGTGACCTAATTTGATCACATCTTTTCAACATATATACGAGACATTTTGTTTTCTCCCCGACCGTCAGGTAGCCCTTAAGGTACGTTTACACTTATATGCATGTATGTGCGACTTATGAGATATATGTATACGCAAGCTTTCGAAAGTTTGCGATTTGTATGACCTCAGACACTTCTACCTCATACATGTATACGGCAGCGTTTACACTTCGCGACTTGCATCGGGTAATTCTTGGTGTATTGCGAGGGAAGAACACGAACTGATATACTAATCTACTAAAGAAATAAACTAATCTAAACATAACCAATTAATATAATATGCTCCACTCAATGTTTAAGATTTCAGGAATTAATAGATTATGTGAAATACGTATCACGACAATGATATAACCAACAAAAGCACTCCTACAATGTAAACAAACATGGCGGAGTGCGTACTGGCCATGGGTTCCGCGCATGCGCAAACGCTTTTGCGACTTGAATGCGCATAATGTATATCCTGAATTAAGCTCAAACAAAATGTATCAGGATTTTTCCGAGATGCTGTCGTGCGACATGTCAAAGACTAACTATATTGCCCTGGCTCGTACAAACTGACGAGTATCTCAGACAAGTCGCTCATACATGTAAAGAAGTGTACACGTACCTTTATGAAGATGAATATATTTTTCATAATGCAATTTGAAAAAGAAATGTTAGCTGTATGGTTGATATTTTGGAAAGTCCCTAAACTACTTAAAAAGTATTATTTCAATTCAAAAAATCAAATCACTATTTGGGCTTCCAACACGTTTTACTTCATAAAAAATCTCACGACACCGTGTATAATTTGCTGCAGGATAGCATCCATGGTGCTGTAATGGAAGCAGCACTGGCTCCAATGACGGGAAAAAGTTGACCGCATCATGATCTCGTATTGGAACTGCTTGATAGAGCATTTTTTATTTTTTTAGGACCACTTTTTCTGCACAAGTTTCAAGGAATGAAAAATGGTTTCGGCACGTGCCTGGAACCAACATAGTGGCAAGCCGTTCTAAATAGGTCTGTCCCGGGGTGCAGTGGAGTGGGAATGGAGCATGAAAACTGTGCTTTCAAATTATTTTGGTCGAAGGAGCGGTGCTCCTTTTCGAACCGTGGATCTTATCTATATATTAACAGGTTTTATCAAGAATTTGTAAAGAAGAGCGAAAAATAAACATTATGTATAAACAAATTTATATCAATTTATCAAATTGATTCAATTTACCTGAACACTACCCATTATGCATTTAAAATTGCTAGACCCGCACTATTGATACGTCTCTATGTACGAACTACTACGATGTGAGTTTCCACACTCCTAAATTGGAATTTCGCCACTATGACATTGAAAATCGCACTACTAAATTACTATTTTTATTACCAATCATAAAAAAGAACTCATTTAAAGAACGTCGTTGTATACCAAATTACAGTAGCCAACACACAAATACACCCGTTTATTAGCCTAGAATTTACAGTTAATAAAAACGCTTTTCACTATACGTCTGTAACGAAAAACTTCCGCAATAGTCATGTCTATTTTCTCAAAATGTCACCGCTCAAATTGAAACTATCAACAAGTACATCAATATTAAATATATCGTATACTAAATACCATGGAGGGCAACTAACACAGCTGGCTGCACCATAGCTAACACAGGAGAAACTCACGTTTATACAACCGAACGGATTTTATGCCAAATGTATTTTATATCAATTGCGTCCTATACTGATCTTTATTACTCTGGACCCTCGCCAAACTATCATGAGAGCAATTACATGCTTTAATTCCAATTCAAGTGACAATGACAATTTTGTATTTATTTTACTGTAGTAAAGCGAGTTACATCGCACAGTATCAGTCGAAAGTTCGAAATGAACCATTGCACCGTCACAAAGGATTTTGGACTAAACAGGAATTTAAACGCACTTTTTTCCCTAACCGCTCAAGTACGTTGCTATGTCATGGCGCAAACGTACGGCATCTTGGAAGCACTCATTCTGATCACATCTCTGAGAACAAACTGTGCGCAACGGTTGCCCTTCTTAGACCATTTGCACGGTGAGAGCCTCTAAAAACGTGTTTTAATCTTAACTGTAAGAGCGGAAGAAGACACAGCAGGGTGCGTTCAGAAGTAGTGTTTTGGCGCCAAATGGATACATTAAATTACGAAAAATTATATATTATAATTAATGTTACGTTGTGTGACACGCACTATTTCTCAACACAACGTCTCTTGTTGTTTTAAACAATTGATAGTGACTGATATTACGATAATTTATGAAGTGAAAAATGCGAGTCAAGCATTCATAAATTGGGGCGGGGAGCTCTAATACGAGTTAGTATAACTATTACCGGCAATTGTGCCGGTAGGTGGCGCTCAAAAAGGAAGTGGAAATAATGTAAACTTAATAGAATGATTTTTTTGTATGGGGGTTTAGGACTCGTCAACGGCAGGGTCATTAGAGCCCTTATTAATAGAATGAGATTGAATGCAAAAAGAATTGTTCACGCCGAATTGCATTAATAGAATGAGATTGAATGCAATTCGGCGTGAACAAATTTTTTTCTTTATATTTTTGTAATTTTGAGGGTCATAAAGATTAAAGTGATGTAAAAAATACTACGGAAAATTTACTAAGAATCAAAGTAAACTTCCATCACTTTCGTGATTTTTAAAAAAATACATGTTTCCTCCATAAGACGCTATGTCTCATTAAAATTGCAATAACTCACTTAAATGGCCGGTGAGATATGCTTTACAAGTTGAAATCATAGTGAGTACTTGTTACTCAGTTTATTTAAGACAATTTCAGTTATTTTAGTGATGTAATTCCACCTACGCTAGTGCTACTTTAACCTCTATCATTTTCAGCACGAGACACGTTTGGCGGTATTTCAGTCCGCATAAAAGCATGTTACGATGAAACAATGTCACAGTTAAGTACCTATAAGAAGTTATCTTGACTCTAATTCACATCGATACATTTATCACACAGAATGCGTGAGAGCTGTCTGGTGCACAAGAGTTTTACCATTGCTTATCAAAGGTGGAATTATCAGTGTTAATAAAAGAAATTACTCCCAGTACTATATTTTCGTTGGGGTCAGCGTGACTCAGTGCGTTAGACGGACGGGAAGAGATTCGATTCCCGATGAATAGTGGGAATTTTTGTCATACCCCAACGTTCACACTGGCTTCCAGGTCTACTCAGTCTGGTGTAGAATGAGTACAAAGTTTATCCCGAGGTCAAACCGACCGGTGCAAGATGCCGACCACATCATCTCCTTGCACCGAGGTCAAGAAATTGTGGAGCTCCACCCTCCGTGAACCCTATGCGCACTCTTGGGGCCCATTGTGGGACAGTTTGACTTCCGATTTCTTGTACTACATTTTTGCTCATAATGTTTAACATCAATATTTACGATGAAATTAATGTTTCTGTTTCATATTTTGTTACACTGGGCATAAATGTAACTTGTTGGGATACGAGTCCAACACTTTATTTTTATCACGCCAGTATTATTCAACCAATTGTACCAATATTGTCCAACCAATTCTCAATGTATTTTCAATTAGTTTTATTTTTATATTCAATACTTCACAGAAAAATAGCAGAACTTAATAAATTATGAAGTCAGCAAGTATTTTTGCAAATACTTATTTAGATACAAACCATCCGGAAGTTTCCGAAAATTTGCTATTGGGTGTAAAACAAGAAAATTCTTACGTAAATTGTGGATACAAGAGCAAATAGAACATAAAGTTATACGTCGAGAAACTTAGCAATGCAACGTGACATTATGTTTATGTTTATGCAACGTTTCGATAACATAGCAGTGGATATCCTCAACAGATCTTCTCTCCACGACAGAAGTAAATGGCAGCGTTTATTCAAGAAATTCAGTTTACATAAACTCTCGAACTCGGGTAATAAAAATACATGTTCGCAACCGTTCAATATAATGTAGACGAACCTTCTATATATACACTAAAACCCCACATGCATTAGCACATTCAAATGCATGTTGTAAAGAAATACATCACGCCATGATGTGTACGCCGTCGTCAAGACGAGAGACACAGACGCCCTACTTCCAAGGCCAGAATAACCACCGCCACCCGCAAGAGAGTCTCCACATACTTCACGTTGTTGATAAACATTGAGAGATTCCGTGACTCCACGGGAAGCACATGAATCAAGCTCGCGTAATATGTTTATTAAGAAAATTCGAGAAAGATCAGATAGATGAACGTAACAGCAATGTTACGTCACCAACGCATCGTTGATGTTTAATAGAGAAGCATCTACCCCGAGGTTAGATTAGCAACTTAGCAACCATCAAACATTCAGTTCTGATTTAGCTTTTGATCTGGACGGAGCTCCTCGAGGACCTCCTCTTCAGAAGTTCAATCAGACCACGTGAACGAACGCCGTTCCGCTGCCCAACTGGCCACGCATTAGTACACGCTAACGCCAAAAGGGGGCGCTACGAGTCCGAACGTATATAGCTCACGCTAACCAACGCCGTTACCCGACTACGCATTAGTTCATGCAAAACTCAAAAGGGGGCGCTACACGCACGAACGTCTATAGTTCACGATCACGCCTAGAGGTGGCGCTCTACGAACCATCGATCCCTAGTTCTCACGGACGCCGAGAGTAGGCGCTTCACGGATTGCTACACGTGGTTCACATCGACGCCGTCTGGGAGCGCTCAACAGTGGCTCTATCTTACGGACACTCAGTGAAGCGACAGCGTAGTGAGTTAAGATTTTATATCCAAGAAAGACAACTGACTTTCGCAATTTGCGTGCCCCTGCTGTCATCGGGCACACTGTTACTGTTTCTCTTGACCTTTGTCACATTACGGAAATAAACCAATTCTGTTTACTTTAAAAAGTATTTATGTATATTTATTTTGGAAAGGGAGACGCTATTACGAAGTAAATTTCGGTATCGAGATTTACGAAGTAATTTCCCGGACCAACTATAAATATATATAAGATGTGGTATGTAGGAGCCGCAGTCACTTACTCCTACATATACGCTCCATGAATTCAGATCTGCATGTCAAAATTCGGCGTATCGCGTATGTTATGAACAAACGATACCGTCACCAAGAGTGATACGCTGTTGATTCTCAATACATGCCAGCACGCTACCTGACTCACCTCGTGTCAGTGCGCTACCGCTCTCAGCTCATGTCAGTGCGCTACCAGACTCGATGTATGCCACCGCGCTATCAGACTCAGCTCATGTCAGTGCGCTACCAGACTCAGCTAGTATCAGTGTGCACTGAACTAACGTCAGTGTGATATCACGTCTCCGCTCTCAGCTCATAGTGATCAAGACTTTGCTAACGACGCCTAACTCGTGAGTTAACACTTCTAACAAACAGCAGTTCTCTTCAAGAAAGATCGCGGACTTTTGCAATTCGCGTGCCCCCTGCCGTCAATGGGCATACTGTAACTATTTCTACTGACCTTTGTCATATTACGCAAATAAACCAGTCCTGTTCACTTTTTGAATCTTCACAACCTTTTAGTATATTTATTTGTGGAACGGGGGTATATATTCTTTCTCTTCTTCTCTCTTCACTCCCCCCACTAAATAACAATACAATAATCTGAAACCTATTGCATAGCGTTCAATATTTTGAATTGAAGGATGTTGTTAAAGGGCAATATTTGCATTAGTATTTATAATTTTCGAGGATTATTATATTTACTTTTTGAAATAAAAAGCAACTGAAGGTCCAAGTTGCCTTGAAGATTATTTCACCAATTGTCTTCCAGTGGCGATTCCGATGAACCCTCTAACAAATCTAACGTTGTTGCTTCATAATTTTTACCAAGATTCTCACTGTCAACGTTGAGAATAAAATATTAATCCTTTTAACATGTTCATATCCTATCCATTTAACAGAAAAATGATATCAATTTATATTTCTTGGGGTCCCACTCCGTTTATTGTAAATCTTTGTATGGCACTGCGTTTTTTGAAAGAAATTTCAAATTTCTTTTTCGATTTTCAAATATTGAAAAAATCATTTTGAAAATTTTTGACCAATTACTTCAAACAAGTACTGTACTACCAAATGTAAAAAGCGTAAATTCGATTTTCAAATATTGAAAAAATCATTTTGAAAATATTTGACCAATTATTTCAAACAAGTACTGTACCACCAAATGTAAAAAGCGTATATCTTGATTGTTGTAGTACTTGGAACAATGTGCAAAAATGAGGAAAATCGAAATAGTCGTTTACCGGGATACAGATAGTCCTCGGGAGTCGGAAACCGGGATGCAGAAAGTCTATCCTAGGGGAATTCTGAATGCTGTGATTGTGGTAGACTTTATCAGTGCAAACGTGGCGAGTTTGCAGCTGTACTTCATAAATAGAAAGGTAATGTGCATGTTTTTGTAGTTTCTTTATCTCTTTCAGAATATTCTTTAATGTTACCACGGAAAATTTACAACACATTTATGGCAGGAAAAAATCTACTATTTTTATGAGACGAAATTTTGTTAATTGGATGGGAACATGTGGGAAGTAACTTCTTAATTTGGCAAATGAAAATTAAAAAGTATATTTGTTCATGAGCTTATAACGTCAATAAATTAATGTGATGCAGTTTATATTTACATCGTAGTAGTTCTTGAAATTGAGTATGATAATATCGGGAAGGTTAAATGAGTTCAAAATAATAAAATTAATAGGTTTCGAATTTCACTACGAACTATATTATTTCGAACTATCTTCTTCAGGAAAGACCTTCCTGACACTATATTTATATTTAAGAAGTTAAACCACATTGTTATTCAGCAGATTTCAGACAACACATTTTCTTCTGTTTTGAAAGAATTACTTCACCTTAAATTGACTCCATGTGTAGAGGAGACGAATGCTCCTCGTCAGGCGATATCGAGTGGAGACCAAGAGAATGTCTCCTTTCCAGGAAAGACAAGAGTCAACTTCTTTGGTAAGCAGAACACTCATGGGCGTAGCCAAGGCGGAGCTTGAGCGCTTTATCCCTCCCCCAGAATACTTCAAATTTTCCGGTTGTAAATTTAAACATTTCGTCAAGAAATTCTCAAGCAAATATAATATACGAGTATATTTTATTATTTCTTAATATAATTCAAAATGATGTGATGCCACCCCCTTTCGGGGCTGCGCCCGTGCCAAGTCATTTAGAGCATAAAACCTTATTGCTTAAAATCATTTAACATGTGAACTTTTGATCTAAAAGCAGAAAATAATTCTCTTTGTGAACCCTATAATTGATAGCAATATAAATAGACACTAAAAAAACTTCTGAATTTATTGTAAATAATTTTATTACATTAATAATTTTAATTTATTTTATTCTTTCTAATAAAAGTTCTGAAATATTTTTCTCCAAGTTATTGGTATAAATGATAAAAAAATAATTATACGCAATATTACTTTTATAATTACCATAAAATGAAACAACACATTTTTGTTCCTCCGTGAATCATTCCTATGCATCTCAATTCGATTGCAATGGCAACAATCAATCCCCCTTGAAAAACATATATATGATTTTCGTGTCATGCTTAACAATCATTCCACACTCCTTGAAAATTCTGTGTTTTTAATATTCACAGTAAAATAACTATGCATATTCCTTACAAGTAAACATAGTATTAGGTCAGTTGTTGCACATATTGAAAGAAAATCAGAAATGCTGAATTAATTAGAAAAATCAATAAACGCATTGAAAGAATAACATAAAACATTGTAGTAAAATAAAATATAAATTTAAACTTCCCTTACATTGTAAAAAATTACTCTCTTTGCTTAGAATTTGATTCTTTAAGAACTGAAACATTAGGAATGAATCAATACTAATTCTCACGGCCAACTGCATACACGCTTTGTGACTTGACCATGACCAGGGTCAGGAAACTAGATAGCCGCTAAATGTATGAGGAGGTTTGAAGCTTCAAGTAGTTAGCATAGAATATTTACCAGACTGCGCTACCAGTCACCCAGTTTGTCCAGCGCTCAATAGATGGCTGCAAGATCGTGTTCACCCTTCTCCTATTGGCTGCTAGAGTTCCTTGTTCGTTACATTACATTTTGCGTGTGGTGTTCAGGCTGTACTGTGCCGTAGTCAACATTCGCACATTTAGTGGATTTTATATAGTGTAATGCCACGAATTTTTGTGTGTTCCGTACCGGGGTGCTTCAATGCAAGCGGCAACCCGGAAATAACTTTCCACGCCTTCCCTACCCCACCAGAAAGGTAAGTAATTCTTGTTGTCTTAGCGCCACTACCCACATGGGCAGACGTACTTAGCTCAGTCGCTTTGCTGCGATTATTGTTGTTTGTTTATTTATTTATAAATATATTTGTTACATTCTCTTGTAGACGAC
>NNCF01138807.1:0-10360 GCA_002313205.1 Laupala kohalensis
ATCCGTCTTGCCATCTTCGATTTTTCCCTTTCTCCGTTATACTAACTGTATCCCCGCACGTTCTCTACTTACTTCATTCACAAACTTTCACCCTTCTTTCTAAAAGTCTCGCATTTTTTCGTTATTGTCAATTCTATTACAGATTTATCAAGTGACTATATAAATTTGTTGTCCATTTATATCTGTTAGCAACAAATATTGTCCAATATTTGTTTCTCCAGTGCCCGTCTTCGTTTATTCGTCACCGTGTCACACATTCGTAGTCGATACATACCGTACAAATCACATCGTCCTCCTCATTTCTTTCACGATTTTCTCCATTCTATCCATGGACTCTGTAAAATTTTATTTTATTCCTTTATATCCGTAAAATATTGGCAATACATATTCCCTAGAACAAAATTATACTACCCTATAATGGGGATGTATTTTTCAAGAACCCGTACTCTCACTTCTGTATAGTTTAGAATCACTGCCGCCCACGGACTCTCCTTGCACACTTCCCTACTCATTACCGATATGTATACCCAAATTAATAATTGCAATCGTGTCAAATTAAACATACTAGTGCATAATATAGGTTATTATCAATGTTCAACAAATTATTTAACTTCAAATAAAATAATGGGAGATTCCCCCCTCCCTCCTGAAGTTTATGTTAAAATGAGCCCAAAAATTGGCAAAGAAACCACTTGTGAGGCAAAAGGTGAAATAAAGCGAGGTAGAGCAGGATATGACAACGACACTTCAGTTGTAATTGAAAAAATATTTTATGTAAATAAGGGAGATCCTTTTCTTCTTAATTTTGAAATGCATTCTTTAAACAAACGTAAGAAATTTTCTTCATTACACAGTTAGGGTGCAAATGGACTTCTTTTAATTTTTAGCTTATTTATGTGTAATGAAAGTTAAAAAATTAAGTTCTTATTGTAATGGATACAGTAAACGGTTTTGAATTACCTTCTAAACTAAATACTTAATCTACAAATTACTTAATAGTTTCCTCTCTGTATTTTCTCGATCAATATCCTAGGTTTCAATTCGAAAATATACTTTATATTCGATGAATGTCTAACCAAGGAAAAACTAGTGATTGAAAAGAATTGCACTCTCCTTTGTTAGAATGACCACCACTCTCATACGATTAATGTATTCTTTGCAACACAAAGAAGTGCAGATTCATTTGATACGAATTGTACAAAGAACCAAAATAAACCAGAAAAAGGAAACGTTTTGTATTGTATTACTAAAAATAATTCATTCTCGACGGTAACACTATTAAAGAATAATTATTATTAATTGTACGCCAAGCAAGAGTAACTTTTTATTCGTTATTACAACTAATTTTGTCAAATAAAAGAATAACTTTTTATTCGTAATTCAATTTTAGTCGAATAAAAGAATAATTTTCTTTTCGTCATTCAATGTGTGTTAAATAAAAGAATAAATTTGTATTCGTTATTTATTTTCTTGAAATAAAATAATAACTTGTCTTTCGTCAATCAATGTTCATCAAATATAAAATACATTTTTATTTGTTATTTTTGCTACGTGAAATAATGAATTATTTTAAAATGTTCTTATTCTTTTATTCAAAAGAATGATTTATTCTGAATCTGAGCAACCCTGGTCGCTAATGCTTTACTGTTAGTTTCCTGAAGAAACACTCAACGTATGTTTTACCGGACGAATCATATAAATCGGGGGGCAAGGAGAACGCATCTTCATCGATTTATAGGTAATTTCAGAACCAGTGTGCAGGTAACTAACAGAAAAGTGTTATTTTGTGCTTATCAAAAGTTTAGGTCAAAAAATGAGAATTCAATTGTAAGAAGAACGATTTCGAATTTTAAGAAAATATTATAACTCCTGATCATAAACTAGGTTTCAGTCAACACCATTCAACAATCGCAAAATAACACAGAATTGATCGTCTCAATTGTTCTTATTGTTCGAGTACAAAATATACATCTAAGTAACATTTGTCATTGTCCGAGCATTAGCCAAATAGGGCATACAAGATAACCTTATATAATAAAAATATATTATATTTCCATATGTCATTTATTCTTTTTAAATCCTATTTGACTAATCTACTTTTAAAAGGTGAGTATGCAACCTATAATAGACGATATGTCCGCAAAATAGGGCATTGTCACCAATCTTAACTTGACAGTAATGTAATAATATATCTCATATACTCTTATCTACAGAAAAGTAATAATATATCTTATATTCACTAACCCTTAAATAACTCTTGACTAAGAAATTAAAAATTAAAAAATTGGTTTTCTTAATCTTTTTTTTTTGTTGGTGGTGGTGGTGGTGGGGGCAAACACTATCCTTTAGGAAATTGCTTTAGAAAATAATCTAGTATCGTTAAATATATTATACAACCTTTAGAGGAACTCTTCACAATTTCGATAGTTTTTCAATTAAGAAAGTTTCAACTTCAGTTTGAGTATTCGTCTGATGTAACAAATACTAAATATAACAATATGACGACATAATATGAATTTAACGTTAAAATAACGAATCATAAAATGTGATGAGAAGAAAAAAACTATCACAATAAATATTGTGGAGAGTTCCTCTGAAGGTTGTATAATTTTTTTTAAACTAGATTTAAGAAATGAACTTAAATAGTACAATTCTAAACAAAAATTGTTGATACTGATAGAATTGATGAGTGGGGCGTGCTAATTCGTCATCCTTCCCCTGGTTTATAAGGAGTCTTCCATGATCTTTATGGTGCGGCAATTGCCCTTGCTTACGACTACGGTTTTTCATCAGAATATGCTGATTAGGCACGAGAGTAATGATTTGGTAAGTGATCTGCATTAATTCAACTCGCTTCCTCTTGCCAATATTAACAGCTTTATTGAACATTACGAGTTCAATCCACCCACAAATTACTCAAAATAGCGATCTTCAAGCAATTAGGTGGAGGGAACCCATTTGCGTTGTGTCCGAGGAAATCAGGTGAAATATGTATTACAGTATTTGCGTTTCAATTGATGAATGAAATTCATGCATGGCTGGTCGTCGGAACGGAATCCTTTTCTGTAGTTCTTTTTGTACTTCCTCACTTCACTCTTTGTTTCTTAAGTATTAGTCAGTTTAACTAAAATGTTTGACTCTTACGTGTGAATAAAAATATCCAAAGCAAGTACTATTTCATGGTTATTTGAAAACACAAATGACAAATTCGAATTAGAAAATGCTAAACAGTCCGGTGTATCTTACGAAGTTGACACATCCTTCAACTAAGATGATGAACGTTATACACGAATTCGTACTTCAGAACTCAGGCACGTGATCAGCGCAAGTTGGTAAACACTTAACGGGGTTTCGTTTACGCTGACCCGGTTTCCTTCCGTTGACATTTAATCAGCGACTCAGGACTTGTTCCACTATTCTACTACAGAGCACGATGCACATCGTGTTTTTACATTCACACATAGTGTTATTGTGATGTTTGCTTTGATATTCCATCGCTAATAAATTTGACACAACTGTCAAGAATTTATTTTTATGCGTATCTCAAAGTAACACATGGACAAACATCATTGGCATAACAAATGGGGGTGGGGGCGTGCCCAGTCCATACAGTTCTAATGCCCACCCCAGAAATTTGCGTTAAGAACAAATTGATGGACTCCCGAAACAGTTGAGCATGTATTATGGGAATGCGAATGTTATGGTAAAGAAGGGGCGAGATATCTGAGCGAGATGAAGAGAAGTGAATTAATTACGGATATATCACGTACCGTGATAGATAATAAAGAGATACGAGGATTTCGCTCCTTCATAGATGGAATATATGAAATAAAAGAAGCATTGAAAATATTGTGGAGTATCTGTTCGGGACTATTGAGTAGACCCAAAGACATTAGGCTGCAGAAGGAGAATACAGGATTTACGAGCCGATAGTCATGTAATGACTCTTATGATGTAAACATGACTACATAAATAAATATATAAATGAAAAAAATTACGGTATAATAATTTATGGCTCAAATAAGGGTTATTTCTTTAAAGAAGTCTTACGTGCTTGCATCTCTCGCAAGCAAAAGAACAAAGAAGAATTGATTTAGAATTGGAGTTATAGTATCAATAATTAAAGGTAAAGGAAACGGAGCTCTAGTAATAGAGTGTGAAAAAAAGACAGGGTTGAAAAACTTAAATAGTCTGTACAGAGAAACTGCAAATCAAGTGGATGTTATGTGATCCAATAATGTTAGATGAAATAAATGTTCGGAAGATCACTTGAGATAAAACTGTACTTCAAATAAAAATATGTGTAAACTATGAAGAAAGTGTCAAAGGATATAACGTATCAAATTTATCAGTAAATCATGGGGCAAGGGATTCATCTTACCGACATACCTGAGATAATTAGAGCAGAAAAGGGAAAGAATAGACAATGGATCTGAATAGTTATTTGAGTCAGATGAACAATCATTTTTAAGTTTGAATGTACAAAATCTTGTGGCTTCTGAAACACAAATTAGGTCTTAAAAAATTATAAATCAAAAACCTTTTTAGAAAACAAATTTTTATTTACGCTATGTATAAAAACAAATTAAATAAGTTTAGTTTGTATTAAAGTAATGCAATGCCAAATGCTAATATCTCTATACATATTTCGCGTTAGAAGATCCTAATGAAAATAAACGTATTTTCTATCTTTATAGCTGAAAATGACTTAACATTTTATGTTGAATTATTTGTCTTCAAAAAGCTTGTCAGACGAAATGTTTATAAAAGAAGTTACAAATTAATTTCATATGATAGTGATTGCTTGGTAAGTACTTACCGAAGTATGTATTGTCTTGACAATTCGCGCACTTGCCCTTTGATACTTGGCATTGTCAGACTGAAGATGCCAGCTAAGCTGGCGAAAGTACTATCTGAATAAATATTTTACTAGTAGACAACACATCTTTCATTTATTCTTAAAAATGAATACTAGTATCGCCTAACCGATATCCAACTATATAGATTTCACTTCTTCTCAAAAGAAATATTCATAGATGAACTGAAGAAATACTTCTGTGACAATATGGAAGACAAATTAAAACATAATCTAATTTATACTAGTCACAAATATCAATTTGTTAGATAATACAGGTAATAGTAGTCATGTAGATAATTACACCATATTAATTACATTGAATGGTTTGGAATGTTTATTATTAGAGCCAACCATAATTACAGATGAAACTTTATCATGTATTGTTCATTTCTTTGCAAAGATAATAAACAAGTAAAAATGAAAGTGCAAGTAGTTGTATTACTTACAAATATCACAGACCATGCAAGTACTGTACAAAATGTGTGTATGTAAGCATATGAGAGCAAGATGCAAAAACCTGCTGACTTTGAATCAAACAAATATCGAACAGATTATGAAAGGATGCTCATGTTATTTGACAAGACGGACTGAACTTATGTGTAAAATCAACAAGACCCTTCAATTACTTATAAAATATTTGGACACATTTTTCAAAATATAATGAATGTAAGATACTAAAGATTAAATATAAAAATAAAATAAGTAAAATAAAACCTTGAATAATTATAAATATATGTATTTATAAGAAAATTTGAACTAAAAACAAAATTAAAGAAAGTACAAACACATCCAACAAATAAAAAAATAAGGGAATATTATATGAGTTAAAGAAATAATTTGAAGACTCAAATGCATCAGTTAAGAGATAATTATTATGCAATCTGATCCAAAAAGTATATAGAAGATTCCAAGAAATTATGAAAATTTGTAAATGAAGTAACTATATAAAAAGTTTTAAAAATGCGTGATAGATTTGAATATTAATGGGGACGAAGTAAAAACTTCACAAATTGTGCCTATTTTCTTTCTGCAGTAGATAGATTTGATATTATAACAATCAAACCCAAAGATTTTGATTTAATCGATATGAAAAACATATTTAATCCCATATACTGTAAACACGCAATATTTATTTATCCCGTACTACCACAAATCTAATTGCTGTAATCAAGTCATTACAAATATCACCAGGTTTTGTCTCTGTTATTTCAACAATGATAAAAAATAGTGTATCCTGCAATTTTAGGCGAATTGCGATATTCAGTTAATTTAAGTTTTGAAAAAGGATATCTCCAAAATAGCTAAAATTAGCGGTGGTGGTTCCATTATACAAGAGGGGATCAACAGATGACTGTAGTGATTACAGACCTACATCTCTTCTATCTACACTTGCTAAGATATGTGATAAAATTATGAAGAAAGAATTGGATAAATTAGTTTAATACACAAATTATTTTAGAAAAATTCAATTACGTTCTAGGGAAGGGCTTAACACGGAACAGGCTTCAAACAATTTCATGGATAATATTTATATTGGTTTAAATTACAATAGTTTTTTGACATAAGAAAGTGGAGTGTTTTTGGACATAAGAAGGGCATTCAACACATTATATAAAAATTGTTAATAAAGTGATTTAATTGTGGAATCAAAGGGAAAGTTAATGATTGGTTTGAAAAATACTTGAAAGATAAAAAGTTGTGCGTTAAACACAACATTTAGAGATTATGGCTTTTTAAGTCATGGAGTGCCCCTAGTATCAGTGTCGGGAACGATATTTTGATATGGGTCATTCCATCTCTAATTGGGCAGAATTGGCCCGATCATGTGATTTTTTTTCGTGGGGCTTTACGGCTCGTCGACATCGAGGTCATTGGAGCCTTAAAAACTTGTACAGATAGGGAAAATGCAGTTACGCACTAGGGAGAGACAACATGACTCCCCCGCGTGTGGGACTCCCCGAATGACTCAACCGTACCCACTAAAAACCCTCCTGATTTACAACATATTAAAACATATCTCAAAACCATAAATCAAAACATTGAGGACAAAAAATTAGTGGGGGACAAAAAATGAGGAAAATGAAAGATATCCTAGCCCTAATAGCGTCGGGATAGAAAAGAACAAGAGGTAACCAAGGAAGGTCAGGAAAGAGAAAGGAAGGAGCCTAGCACAAGTAAGTGGAAGTAATGCCAGACTCAGCTCGGGACCCCGTGTTTGCCAAACACGTACTTACTAGATGTAAGTCCCCTGGGTGAGATTTAGTTGATATTTGTTGAACAATTTTTATTTCTCTATAAAAAAGCGATAAAATAAAGTTTTTATTTATGATCCCTAACTCCAATATCCCTTTAAAACACAAATAGACCCTTTTTGCGAGGTTTAAGACGAATCTCCCAAGAATTACCATAAAACGTATTTTTAAATAAAAAACTGGCTTTTTTCTGTTTTATAATCTTTTGTATTTATTAATTTCTTGGGATATTCAGTAATGTTTTTATCGTACACCAAAACCAGAATATTAGCAATATATTGATCAGTAAATGAGATGAGATTTTGAAAATTCCTTTCTCGAAAGCCCCATCACTGAATTTTTTATGTTTGATGAAAATTTTGGGTCAGGGATGCGTTTTTTAATTTTTTTGACATTATTGCAATTTGAATGTTACCACATTTATTTTTAATTTCATTTCACAAAACAGTTCACACGATTCATTGATGTTGTAGCAAAAACACAAGCAGAAATATTTTCGTTTCAAAAAAGAAAACATCCAAATCAACGAGGTACTTACTATTGTTGATATTTCTCAAAATTATTCTTTTATTTTGCAAGATAGTGCGCAGGGAATAATTTTCAGTACACCGTGCATCCATTTGCATGTTACTACCGACAGAACGAAGATGGTGCCGTTAATCTTCTTAATATTGTGATAAATTCGGACTATCTACACCACACGACACTTTCAGTGCATTATTATTCAGTGCATTATGAGCCTCCGTGGCTCGTTCCAGCTCATTACCAAGTCATCCAGGGTTCAATTCCCGATGATTCTTTAAATGTCAATTAAATCTTAAAATACCAATTAAAAAATAGTTATTGGATATATGTATTTATCTTTTTGATCATATTTTATATTATTTTATATGTCTATTGAATCTAAACATAAAAAACTGTTTCTAAATGAAATCTTTGACAAATTAATGATTACATTCAAATAGCAATACCAATTAAAAAATACCAATTAAAAAATTAAAGTATACATCCCTGATTTTTTAATGTTTTCGGTACATCTTCTCTCAGTATTTCCATTAAATTTCGAAGAAACCGGTGATGAGTTTTTGGAGAAATGATTTTTTTTTAATTTCACCTCTTTCATACCATTTAGCACATTACTGACGAATATGTTGAACTTTGTCCTGTCTTGGTGTATGAAAAACATTAGTGAATACCTCAAGGAAAAAAATCAGAAAACAGGAAAAAAGCTCTTTCTGGTTTCTTCGCTTGCTGTTGGGGATAGTGGCATGAAAACAATCAATATATTTTATGTTTGGTGTCCTTTGGTAAGTCTACTCCTCTACAATACCATTCCTATGCCTCACTTTTCCACTATTGAGCTAAGGCAAAGCAAGTGCATCTAGCACGATTTAAAAAAAAATCATTTTCCCAGTGCCTCGACTAGCACGAATTGCTAGAAAACACAAGTTTCAAATGCGTATCACATCTTCCGGTTCGGTTGCAGTCGCAACTCATAGGCCGCACTCAGCCACACGGCCGCATCGTTCTGTCGTTGTTTGAGTTTACTTTTCAATCCACGTTGGTAAATTCGTCAAATGTTTCTACGCAAGGTGGTATAAATTTCATATTCAGATAAGTATATACCGGAAAACTCGTGGGTGGATGAGGGAACAAATAATATTCAGTTGTGGTTTCAAATTTAAAAATGTTAGATATCCACGCAACCCGCGAGGAATTAAAGCTTTGGCTAAGTGACCCGATAGTGTGAAAAGGTTGCCGACCCGTTTTTCTATGTAATGCAAACTTTAAAGGCCTTCCTCTGCGGATAACATAACTTTATGCTATGTAAAATATGATTGGGATGAAGTACAACAAGCAATCAGCGAAGATTTTATAGCTTTTCAATGGTGGTTCTCAAAAATCATATGTTATTAAGTTCGGGAAAAACAAAAATATTTCAGAAATGAGTTCAGTTTCCAAGTGAAATTGAATATAGATGCGTAGAGTATCTCAGTGGAAGGATGCAATGCAAGGACTGTGCTGTAGTTGGGAAACGGATTATAAAAAATATCTGGGAATTACCAAATAATCAAGAGATTTACTGAGAAAAAAACATTCACGAGAATTAAAACTAAAGTTAAAAAAAGTATTTTTATTTTTTAACCATTTGCAAATAATAACTTTCTAAGAATTTTATACTTCTCCGTAATACACAGTAGAATTGAATATGGGCTCCTTGTTAGGGACGGGCATCGAAACTAATTTCAATCTTATTTTCATTCAACAAGTCTTTTTTAAATATTATATTAATGGCGCCATTCCGCCCATTGTTTGCTCATACATACATTTTACCTCTTAAATACATGTATGTATTCAAGGTTTGAAAGTATTTCATGTGACAAAAGGCAATTTACCTCATAATAATAATAATAATAATAATAATAATAATAATAATAATAATAATACCTTTAGAGCTAAAAAAGAAAAGAAGACTTATTTCCTATTCCAATGCCAAATTTCTCCTTTTTTTACAAAATGGTACGAATTTTTGGGTCCAAGAAAATATGATATTACTCCAGAAGGAATTAAAAAGAGTAATGTAGTAAACAGTAAAAGAGAAATAGAAATAAGAGGTAGCAGACGTGTTGAAGGGTATAACACAGATTTGTAAAGCTATACATTTATAGAATTTATTTTTAATACGTGAGTTAATTGTATTGTAGTAGAAATGCAAGGATATATTCCTTGATGAATCCGAAAATAATAATAGCTTTTACCTTCTGCGTCTTGGGTTCATATGGCTGTGATGTTCGAAAAGTGGACCGTCTGCGACTGACAACCGCAGTTGAAAACTTGTAGTCGGAGAAAATCTGGATTACTCGTTGCTCCGCCTAATATATTGGCGTGTCAAGTGAGTAAAGCGTAGAACTGAGCCTCAGATGTGCTCGTTATTGAGATACATAGTTGGCCTACACGAGAATACCAATAAACGTACGAGTAAATGAGTATTGTATCACAGAATTTGTGTAAAACTTTTATTCAAAAAGTGCTTTCGTCTTCTTTGTCTGCATTGGTGTCGTGAAATGACGGGTTACAATTAAATCTATGAATTAATATTGCTCAAATGTCAATCGTATTATAATTTTTATGATTTACAACTTCCCTCTGAAAGTGATGAATTTTTTACGTTGGAGATACTGGAACCATTGCCATCATCTCCTATCTTCTCGCTTGTGCCTGGATTTTACCTTCCCGCCCCCCCCCCCCC
>NNCF01138807.1:22523-49169 GCA_002313205.1 Laupala kohalensis
GAGCTCTTATTATTTCTTTATCTTGAGGTTCTATCAAACATTCATCAATTTGCTTGATTTTTAATCTTCGTTCTTCTCGGAATGTTTCAAAATGAGTTACAGTTAATTCGGAAAAAAGAACTATTCCAATGCAATTTTCTCTTTATTCAAAGATACTCATTTAGCATCGAATTACAACAATTTAAATTACGTTCCCTAGCTCTCGAAACACACTGGAACAATGTTCGCCTCACAGAGACGTAATACTCACAAAACAGCGAATAATTCTTCAGAAATCGTCGCGTGCTCTCACCAGTTCGAGAATACCTCTCGTACTCGACAGGCTGCCCCAGCTGTGTTGCTGATGACCTTGAATCGGCGGCGTACTACCAGGCTTCCACACCACGTGGTCTCGTCTGCTCTGCTTTCCCCTCGAAAACGGCGTCGAAATGTTCGAATCGAACTAATGCTTTTCGAAAATAGGTTGTAGCTTCACTTGGAGCTTTTCCAAACAATACTATGATTCTTTACGTTCGTATAACTTCGACCGTCCTTCCTCTATTCTCGAGTACTATAAAAAATATCATGGAAATGATATTCGCCGAAATTCGCTATTCGTTCTTACGGCAATTATACAAATTCGCCAATCAACTTTGATTAAGAAATGCTTAACCGGTTCAACTTCCCTTTTGACTATTAAATGCCACGTGTGATTATATTCCGCTCCTCACGCTGATATTCTCCGTGCTTCTAAAACCCACACGTTTACAATTACGTAAAGCGAACCGTCTCTTCCAATCTACCACGAACAATTGAGAATGAATCTTGTTTCCGGCTTTCCACCTGCACACTAGCCCCCACTCCTTTCTTATGCCTCGTTTATTTCGCCAATCTGATCGCTTCCTTATTATTCACTTCACTGGCTCAGCCAGGTGCTTTCATGATTTCTAGTTCCTCTCGTATTTCACTCAAAAAATATTCCGTCGCTTCGTATCACGCTCAGAATACACCCCTCTTGGCGCTACATTCAAATGGACGTTCTACGCATTTTTGTATAACTCGGCCATTACATCCCCTATAAAATTCTAATAAATACCAAATGATTCACTAACGAATCTGGATCNTATATATATATATATATATATATATATATATATATATATATATATATATATATATATATATATGGAACTCTGGGTCATTTTTTAAGCTACAAACCTGAAATGAAAAATCTGTTAACGGTCGATGGTAAGGCGTTTGCGAGTTCTTTAGCCGATATCTTTGATAAACTAAATATATTAAATAAACAACTTCAAGAAACAAATAAATATCTTGCTGATGCAAAAGCGAAAGATATTCGGTTTTATTACCTTTATTGAATTATGTTAGACATATATTTACAACAATAATTTTGAGAGGTTCATTGGTTCCAAAAATGTGATTTGACCTGTATAGCTGTTATACCTGTATAGCTGTTATTGTCGATCTGAAAATTTTATCGGCTGATTTGAAAGAAAGATTTTCTGATTTGAAACGAACTGATTTCCCAATTTAGTTGATGCAGCCAATTCTAGTGGGTTTATCTGATAATTCAAATATGCATCATCAAGAAATGCAAAATGATGAGTCAATTACATCTTTATTTAATATAAAAGAAGCGATGGCGTGGCATTGTGAGGAAATCGAAGTCAAATATCCAAATGCAATCAAATGTGCAAGAGAACTATTGTTACCGTTTCCATCTTTATATTTAGCTGAATGCGGATTTAGTGCCATAAATGATTTGCTGCTTTAAAAAAATGAAATCGGCCGGATACAACAAAATGGGGAGACTTGAGACTGAAGTAAACTAATTTGGAACATAACATAAAATCTCTTTGTAACAAGTATCAAGCGCAAGGATATCACTAAATTTAAATAATAAATAATTACTAATAATTAAAATAATATAGAAAAATCCTTCATTGAAATTATTTTGTACTTGAATTTCAGTTCTCCATTATATGTTTTGAAAATTTACTTTCTGTGTTTGCTCAATAAATTCCTAGTGATTTCTTCCTAAAACCTATCATTCAAGTTTCTTTAGTGAACATTTTAATTTTTGAATATTAAAAATTATGTGTATTTTAGGTGGGGGGACAATTTTAGAAAGGTTTAAATGGGGCATAGCACAAACAATGTTGTGAAACACTGGGTTAAATCAAACTACGAATAGCCTGTTTTCAGAGTAGGTTGGGGTAAGGAGCAATATCTAGGCAATATTAAGGAGCGAAGTAGATACATAGTTGTAATAAGCGTACAGAAACCCTTAATCAAAGTCTCTAGAGCTCGAGGAGTTCACCAGATATTTCTCAATCCTTGTGGACAGCAAAAGGTAATTTTACGAAGTGTTTAAGTAAAAGCGATATCATCATAGACATCAAATTCCATGTTAAAACAAGTGTAACAAATTCACTAGGTGAGTTTGTTAAATTGGTGACAACCTATAGTACGGACCTTGACGTCATAAATTATATAAACATAAAACAAATGAACTTAAAAGTTTACACGTCCGTCTGAAAACCATCTTGTCGCTAAGTAGTATTTGGATGAAATTAATATTTAACCACGATTTAACAGTATATCTCATAACTCTAACAGGCTAGGAAGAGCTGGATGCTGGATGTCACACTTGTTCATGAGAATTCTTAGTGGCAAGATATTGAAAACGTAGCATTTTAGTTAATAATATAATAATGTAAAGAAGTCACATTTTGATGTTTGAGTGTCAGAATGATCCGGAGGACGTGTCTGGAGGGCCAAATTCTTTCGTTGGGTCTCTAACTCCAATAGGGATAGTTTACATTTGTGTGAGGAGGATATTAAATTCTCTTTCATATTATCAAAATATCTAAACAAACCTTCTAAGTGTATATTAACAACAATTAATAATAAATTATTAACAAATTAAACATATTGAAAAGTTAAGCAATTTGTTTATATCCAAGCAGGATTCAAATTTATATACTTCGACTTGCAGTGGTCAATGTTATTGATTTAGCTGTCAGAAACCTCTGTTGGTGGTTGCTAAATTTAACTTCCGTTCACATTGAATATTTTCTTTTAGTGATGAAATTGTGATTACACACCAACCGTCTACGAGTGATACGTTTAAACATCATCATTTTAATTATTTCAAAATGTAATAAAATGTACGTGGATGAATTAGTATGATTTTGGAGTTTGTTTCTTAGTGTATAGAAATTCAATGTTGTGATCCACATAGCAAGTTTATTTTTTATCCCATTTCATTTCAACTTTTCTTAGAAGTATAATCTAGGTAAAGTAAAGAAACTAGTAGATATATAATTTAACTGTAAGAATAAATCAAACAAATCACTGTTGTCCACAGAAGACATTTAATTCATAATTCCTATCGTATTAACGGTGTAGCTTAAAGAGGACATTGTACCTCAATATTGCTTGCGCGATGATATTGCACAATTTTTTTTCTCCAAGAACCCACGGTTATCCCATCCTAACAGTATTCAAGTGAAGTTTGTATTCAAGTACTCAAATACTAGTTGAAAAATATTGTTTCATAAATATTGTTTATAAAACACTCAGGAGACATATTATTGTTAAACAAATCATTTTGGATTCTCAACATGTATTTCTGAGTATTACTTTGATTTTCGACGGTTTCGGATTTCGCCAGTTTTCGGGCATATTATCGTTGAAACACGACGCAACACTGGTTCATTTTCATTTACAAATTTATTGCTACAAAAATGATTTTATTTTCATGAGTTTTGAAACAGGGGCGCACACAGGATTTATTCAAGGGGGACTACTTGTTCTTTCGGGGGTAGACCCTGAAATATACACGGGCAAGCGGGAATGAGAGGGAACTCCTTCCAGAAAATGTTAGTATGTTTATCCTCGAATACGCTTTAAAATTTTCTTTTTTTATAAGCATATGAAGTTAGCGTCTTGTATATTTGCTATGTTGAAAGAATGTTGCCCTAAAATTATGCAGGATTCTTACTCGTATGTTCATTGAATCATAATCACATATTTTCATTTTCATTTCCTCGGTCACTCTTCATAATAGGTGAACCCTAGAGACCCAGTAGTAGTAGTAGTAATAATAATAATAATAATAATAATACAATAGAAACACCACAGACCTTAGCTCTCTTGGTAATCCACTCGGGAACAGGTAAGTTCCAGCCACAAGAAGCATTCTCACTGACTTAACAACAATTCACATCAGACCTGATGTCATCCTCTCGAAAAGAAAAGAAATAAAGGGTACCTCATAGATTTTGCTGTCGTAAATTACGACAACCTAGAAAAAACAAAGAACGACAAAATATCAAAATATCAACAACTAGCCTTGAAGTAAAACAACATTGGATTGTTCACGAAGTGATCATAGTGCATATCATTTTATCTACCCTAGGACTATTACCCCAATCCCTATTTGATTCCATTAAAATACTCGAAATGAACACCAATACTACAAGCAGACTGCAACACAGAAGGACACCTCTGTCCACATTACCAGAAAGTTCTTGGACCTGAAATAGATTCTTTCTCTCAGCAGAACTTGATTTAATAATCCACTGCTGTGAGAAAAACCAACACAAGTTGAGAGAATTATGGATAATAATAATAGTAATAATAATATAAAACAATAAGTACTTGACTGACCAGCTCAAGAAAGTCGGGAAAGTGGGGAAAGTTATTAGTTATAAAATTATAGTTATTTCGGCTACAGAAATTACACCGAAATCCCCAAAATGCCATTTGGAAATACTAGGAGAAGACAAGACAATGACCAGTATGCAGAAATCCGTAATCCTTGACACTTGTCACATAGTGCGAAAATTTCTAGGAGAAGAGCGTAATTGAACTTGACATTGTCCGTACATCAAGCGGAAAAGGTCCAGCTTCAAGCTGTGGAAGACATTCATTCATTAATAATAATAATAATAATAATAATAACCCGTGTGGGTTGCTATTCCCATATCGCCCCCCCCCCATGTGACGGATAGGGGGATGCTCTCCAGATATGGATTACCGGGGAAATAATATACCTGGAATGGGCCAAAAAATAGCAAAAACCCAAATATGAGTAGACGAATATTGAGAAATAGAGTTGCAGGCAACCGGTCCTCGCAAGACCGCACAGAAGATTATGAAAGGGCTCTAATGACCCTGACGATCCCTAAAACACCAAGGAAAAAAATTACCTTCTGTCTCAAATGAGCTACCTGTGTCAGTGGATAGTGGAGGACCTAGCAATGACCAACGGGCTAGACACGGAGCCACGCAATTTATGGCTACCGTAGATTTCACTGCCCCAGGACTATCTGGCTTGAGGACTACATTTGCAGAGACCTCCGCCACATCACACCCAACTGGCCAACGCATGAAATAAACTAAAGAGATTAATATCTCCATAATGCATGCGTACTTTATCAGTACAAGAATGGAAACAGAAAATGAAGGGTTCAGAGCAAGGATGCATACAGAATGGAGAGCAATGTATCCTGGCTCAACTCTGAGTGAACAACGTATAAGCAGTCAGCTAAACTCCATCCGAAGAACGAAGAAGCTGATGAGGCAGCGAAGTGGGGAACCCAGAGGACAGTCCTTGACCTCCTATCTGTTCCTACGTCAGATTCAAAGGTTGCAATAAGATCGTCACTTCTTAAGACATGGGAAGCCGAATGGGAAACTCGCGCCTTCAAGCTGAGAAAGGTAAAAGACTCCATTAAGACCTGGGTGTCATCATCCCGTGCGAACAGACGTGAAGAAGTAATCCTTACACGCCTTCGTATTGGCCACTGCTATCTTACCCATGGTCATCTCTTACGCGGTGAACCTCCCCCCGTCTGTGAAACTTGTAACAAGACTCTTACCGTGGAACACTTTCTTCTGGAGTGTCTCAAATTTAGTACCAGCCGACGGCGACACAATTTACCGAACAATTTGAACGTTATGTTGGGACAAAATGAACTGATTTTAATGCGCGTTTTTAGATTCCTTCAAGAAATCGGCCTCTGGAACAGTATCTGATCTATCTTCGTATGTATTTACTCAAATCTATAAACGAAACGGGGCTCCTCCCACAATTTCTCGGGAGGGTTAGGATTTAAATTTGTTTAATTTTAATTTCGTTAATTTTTTCTCGAAATTTATTCTTTTCTTTATTTTCGATTTTTAGAATGCTTTCATACAATTCTTTTTTCTTATATTTTGATTTATCTTTGGATCTATTGTAAATCAGGAGGGTTTTTAGTGGGTAGGGTTGAATCATTCGACGAGTCCCACACACGGGGGGAGTCATGTTGGCTCTCCTTAGTGCGTAACTGCATTTTCCCTACCTCTACAAGTTTTTCGGGCTCCAATGACCTTTGATGTCGACATGAGCCGTAAAGCCCCACATAAAAAAAAATCCATCCGAAGAAGAAATGCTTGTCAACCGCTGAGATGGATCAGATCAAACAAGAAGTGGCGGCGGAACTACAACTCAACATCGTGGTGTAAGATCAGACCCAAGATGAAGAACAAGCAAACACGGGGGACCAACGAGAAGATGAAGATGAGGAAGCAGAAATGGAGACACTTGGACAGGACATGACATCAACAACGAACAACTTTGTGATGAGTTAGTGCAACAACCGAAAATAATCTAAGTTATACGAAGGCATCCATTTACAAAACCGACCTCGAATACCCAAAGTTACTCGTAACCAGAATTTCTACAACACCTGTAAACATATGAATACAGAGCTAGAAGGTCTTATCACACAAGAAATTTCAATGGGAGAGCTTTCTGGACTAGTATATTGCGCAGCACTGGCAGTCTAGTCGGCGGTGGGGAAGGGTCTTGATAGTACAGAAAATCAAATGGGAGAAGTTCCTCCTGATACATCCCAGCGAGTATCTCAAAATATTCTACTCGGAAGGAATGGAGACTGGAGAAAATAAACTAAGCTAGAAAATATATCAGCCACTTGAAAGAATATCTTACAGGAAAAGGATACGCATCCAATAAGGTAAAAGCAAGAGTTAAAAAGATCACCCGGAGAATGAAACTCTGGGTTAAAAGAAGAGACTTATAGAAGAGGACGAACGTTTGAAACAGAGAATCGCTGCACTTGGGGCGAGAATCCGGAGGTATGATGAAGGATCAAAGAGTCGGCAACAAGAGAAAACCTTCGCTGTCAATTAAAAGACCATCTACAGACGGAGGATAAATACAAAGACGAATACCGGGGACAAATTCCAGATAGAGAAACCATGACTCAATTCTGGTCGAAGATATGGTCGGAATCAAGACAACATAATGCGCATACCTAATGGATACGAGAAGAAGAGAATGCTTGCTGAGATATAGACAATATGCAACCTATATTAATCACCGAAAATGATGTCACAACAGCTACAAAGAAGACACAAAATTGGAAAGCACCTGGTCCAGATCGTATTCACAATGTTTGGTGGAAATAATTCACTATAGTACACAAATACCTTGTCAACATATTCAACAATGCAATAAGGGATCCGACAACCTTTCCGAGGTATTTGCTGCTAGGCACAACCTACATGTTACTTAAGTCAGGCGACAGGCTACAACCAAATAACTACCGACCAATAACTTGTTTGTCCATACTGTATAAAATCCTCTCCTCTATCATCTCTACCAAGATTTACAATCATTTGACGACACAAAATATTTTAGTTTCTGAACAAAATGGCTGTCGTAAGGGGATGCAGGAATGCAAAGAACTATCAGTCATTGACAGTGTTATTTCACAACAAGTTTGCAAACGTCAACACAAGCTTGCTCTAGGTTGGATGGACTACAAAAAGGTTTTCCTCTGTTCCTCACTCGTGGCTCCGACGTATTCTCGATCTATACAAGATAGACCAAATTCTGGCGAATTTTCTGTCAGTATGCATGTCAGAAGGAAGACAACTCTACATGTGAAACAGGGAACACATTCATATGAAACTAGAGAAATTAGGATCTGTCGCGGAATTTTCCAAGGCGACAGCTTGAGTCCATTATGGCCCTTACCCCGCTCAGCAGAATGATCAGGAATTCAGGATACGGGTATCGAATCCAAAAGGACCCAAATGTAAGAATATCTCGCCAGTTCTATATGGATGACCTGAAACTATACGCTGCTAACAGAGATGAACTACAGAGCGAATTTGCAATGGTCATGAAGTTCAGCCAAGACATTTGTATGGATTTCGGATTAGAGACATGAGCTACTGTACATGTCGTGAATGGAAAAGTACAAGATCAAAAAAAAGACCTGCAACTATTTGAGATCACGATCATCCAAAGCCTATGGAAAGAAGATTCATATAAATAACTGGGGATGTTGCAATTACTGGGAATTTATGATACAGACACCAGACAAGTAATCCAGACGAGAGTCCTCCACAGAGTAAAAGGAGTCTGTAAATCTTTAATAAATTCGAGAAATAAAATTACTGCTATCAACACATGGGCTGTCCCAGTGGTTACTTACACCTTTGGAGTTATCAAGTGGTCGGAGACCTCCTTACAAACTTTCGACGACTCTATCTCTGGAGAAATAATGGGGGAAGAGGATTTCTAAGTCTTGAAACGTTACGTCGACAGCAGGAAGCATAACTCCGTCAATATTTCCTAACAGTGGATGCAGAGCAGCATAATGCCATCTGCGCCCAGGATGAATGTATTAGTCCACTCCACTTGGCTAATGACAACAAAGGGATTAGCTACTTGAAAGCATAAGACCGAATTGAAGCTTGGAAAAGGAAGGAACTACATGACAGATTTGCAGCAGCTCTCACTGCGAATATTACCGATATGAAGAGTTTAACAGAATGGTTACGAACAGTGCGTTTATTCTTAAAAACATAGGGGTTTTTTATTCTCTACAAGACAAGGTCATCAAACATGCTTACCGAAGGTATATCATGAGCGAGCAGATTGACAGTAGATACAGCCTCTGTAAAAGTACCAATGAATCAATCCAAGCAGTGGATGCCCGTCAATGGCACAAAAAGAATATCTGCAAAGGCACAATAACGTCGCTAAACTGATCCACCAGGCAATTGCAAAACAGTATAGCCTCATTGATATCAAAACATCTTCATACAAATGCAAACCTGAACAAGTATGCAGCAATGAACGAGCACGAATACTATGGGACAGTCAAATCATCACTGACAGAACAGTTGAAGCAAACAGACCTGACATCGTACTGTTTGATAACAGAAAAAACGAGGCTATAATCATCGATATAGCTGTCCATTTGGATGACAACCTTGTAACAACCATAGCAGAAAAGAAAATACCAACCTCTTGCAGTCGAATTGAAAGATATCTACAGGTTGAAGGATGTCACAATAACACCTATAGTCATTTCAGTGAATTAACTTGTCACTAAGGACCTGCAAAATGCAATGATGAAATTAGACCTGCGCAGACACCATCTGCAAAACACCCAAAAAGCCGCTCTATTTGGTATTTCCAGTATAATCCGTAAATTCCTTAGCCTTGATTGAGTGTTTCTGCTGGGAAGAGCACAAGTCCGATGACTCGTTGATTATGTTTATCCTTATGTACAAATATTTTTGTCTTGGGCAATGACAAACCCCGGCAACTATGTAAAATGGAAAAGAGTAATACAAGAACATAATAATAATAATAATAATCCTTATACTATCACAATCAGTGTTTATTAAAATTTTCGTCAATTTCGTGCTCCATATATTAATGACGCTAGTAACTTTACTTCAATTGAAAAATGTGAATGAAACAAAGTTTTCTAACCTCATATAGTATTGTTGCATTTGTCACGCACGTGTAGAAAATATCGGAACCGGGAGGAAGAGAAAACGCAACAGCGTCTGCGTCGTCGGCGCTGTCACTACCATTATCGTCAATTTACACGGATTTACACTCTTCGAATAAGACACATTCCTTGGAAACATTTCCAACAATGTTGCGTTTCAGAACCCAGTTCTAAACTATTAATTCATTTTATTTAAACTGAAGTATTCGAATCAATTTTTGTCTCTCCAGTTTTAAAATAAGTCTTGAGGGAGGAACTTGAACCCCATTAAACCCACTTCCGTGGGTGGGCCCCTATTTTCACATGTTTTGGACCGTCAAGTATATGGGATATGGGGTTTACGGACTATCCATAATCTATGGTTAACAGTCAAAGTATTCGATTATTTTTAACCAAGACTATTAACGAAAGAATTTTGCCTTGACAAAAGTTTGAGCTAATTGTGACTCGACCAAAGGTGATGTTTTCTAATCCTGAGCATCTCTCTTGCGGCATGACAGATATACTTCTATACCTCATTTCGTGAATATCTTCATGAGGAATGATATTTTTGGACGAAATCAAATGTACTCTTGTGTCTTGTTTTCAAGGTTCGATGACGCAACTCGTAATCGTTTACAATCTCCAGAAAAATAAATCATTGAAGTTGATTACACAGACGTTACAGTGTTGAGGAGGAGTCATGTGTTGATATAAACGCATGTCACGAGATGCATATGGGTCGCGACCTTGCTTCGTGTTCATTCGTGACCTTGTAATATGTTGTGATACATTTGAAGTGTATTTCATCGTGGGTGGGAGAAGCAGTTCCGAAAGTTTGAACAGAAAATTATTTAATCAAGGATATTCTGATAAACTATCTCAGAACACAAACATCAGATAAAATATTGAGACGTGTTTCAACAAAGAGGAAAACAAAATGAGACAAAGTAGAAAGAGGACAAATGCCACAATAAGGTACAATGTGTACGGATGTCAGAGACAGTATTTACAGGACTTCCCGTTAACAAATTGGATTAAATTGAAATATATTTTTTGCTCGTGAATTCTTATGTCTCATTCTAAAAAAATTACCCTTAGCAGTTCGAGCCTGATTGACTCCAAATAGCTTCATCTTGGAATAATTAAGGACATCTAATATTTCTTGAGTACCAGCAATAACTCAGTGTTTCCGGGCTGTTTATAGAATATATATTTTAGCTCTACAACTTTTGTTGAATTTGTGTTCTAGCGTTCTGAGAAAAAAGAATCAGGAATGTTACCAATATTGAAGGCGGTTTAACCATGGGCAGTTAAACCATAGGCTGTTAAGCATGGGCAGTTAAACCAATGACAACGCTGAAGCCTTTTGTTGTCTCCTTCATTTGGCTACACGTGTCATTAGTAGTGTTTCAAATCTCATTTAGCCTATTGTGTAAACAAATTGAACATTTTTACACAGTATGCTACTTCCTAAATACAGTCATGCATATTAATTTTTTGGGTCCTTGGAATCTACAGAGTCAACAACTTATAATATGATAATTTAATCAAAGATTTCGATATTATTAAACACCCATACAACGTTGAAAATTCTAACTCGTTCCATCCAATGCTCAGACTATCTGAATTCATTCAGAATTTAAAATAACTTTCGGAAAAAACTAAAATTTGGTGTCTGAGTAGCAAAAAACCAAATTCGGTAACATACGTGACCTTAATCTAATATAACTACAAAATTCCTATAAAAAGGAAAAAAAGATGGAACGTTTGAAAACTTCAACACATTTTTATTAATGGAATAGTTTTACACACCATTACTAAAATAGATATTACCTGTGCAACTTTATACTAAAAGTGTTCAAATTTCAAAATTGTAATAAAAAAGTTCACATTCCAGGAATCTCTAGATCAACTACCAAAGTGCTAATTTCCTTGAGAATCATCTTTAACATTTTAAAATTATTAACTAGCTTATAACAGGACTACTATGTCGAAGAAAATTCCACGTTCTTGTTAATATTTGAAATCCGATCATGTGCTAAAATGACTACAAAATAATTTCAATCAGTTCCTTTTTGATTCCTCGGAAAATATTAAAACATAATCTGAACTAGTCTTACCCCAAAATTTTAAATCTTGCTTCTTTCATCTTAATGAGTTTATTGAAGCATAATTTAGTCTTCATCTCATTATTGAACTGCATCTCAATCCCATAGATGGGGATGCCTAGATATTGTTTACTCCTAAAATAGTGAATGTTAGTCTGCTGTACGAACACTTTCTTTGTATTTCATACTCGAAGTGTGAAACACAAATGATTTTGTAGTATCAAAGACTTTCTTAAACGCACACGTTTATAAATAAAAGTTTAACAATCTGGGTGGTTGTTTTCTTTCATAATTTCACTTCTGTCATTCATATAAACAATTTGTAGAGTCAAACTCATTTTACTGAATTATGTTCATAATTCAGAAAACCACTGAATTATGTTCATAACATCACCAAGTGAGTTTCAGTCTTACCCCTTTATGAAACTGTTTCAAGTATGCTCCGGAAGTTCACATTGTCGTGACCTTCCCCGGACTCCATGTGGTTCGAGACTGGCTTCGCCAAATGTTACCGTGTGAACTCTCGTAACTACTTCCTCAAACGCAGTTCAACCTTAGTGAGGACTCTCAAGAACGGAATTGCTATCCATTGCGACTTCTCACGAAACTTGGCCTTCGGGGCAGCAGCGATTAAGACTTAAATACCTAGCACCTTCTCGAAAAGTTACCTCCACGTTTTTGACAAAGAAAGATAACAAGAACTTTCCTAGTTATATATGTATTTACGTAAAATGGTTGGAAATAATTGTGTGATAACAATTATATTTTTCTTGTTTCTGACGAGTTTCTTCATTGGTATATTCTGAGGAAGGTTGGGGAAGGGGAGACAGTTTCTGAGGACGAAGAAGGGAGCTGCTACTATAAAACTATATATAGAGGATATAGAGGACGTGCATACTTCTGATATAGAGGACGTGCATACTTCAAAGTATTCGTTTATAAATATGAATTTATTCTATTATAATCAATCTGTCTGTAGCAAATGAAGAAATAAAAGGAAGTAACTACCTTTGTCCGGCTTTCTATGGGCGCTTTTGTTGTTATGATATGATTCACCCTTAATTTAATGTACACTCAAAGAGAACGTTTACGTAAGAACACCAAGAAGATATCTTCATCATATACATTAATACGCAAATGTCCTGAAAAATTTGAGTTCCTTTACTGCGTAACCTTGCGGAGCTAATAGCAGAAATGAAGTCTCATACTTTAGAGCATTAAACGATGTTACCTTTCAGTTTCCAGTTTTCTTTCTCCGAACTGAGATAAATGAATTTTAAAAAAATTATAGAAAAGATGCACCTGGACTCATTTATTTTAAAAGGATGTTACTTGCTATATTAAAGGGTTGACTAATGAGTCCTAACAAATGGCAAAACTGACGCGACTGACCATTATGGAATCTGTGCCTTCAAGATGAACGGATCGGTCTAGCTTGTTCATGCAAATCCGTCATGCTAACCGTAAGAGAAAATCGTCAGGTACAGCGTCCTTCCTATTTTTTTGAAGCACAGATATATAAGAAGATTGTGAATTCAGGACATAGTTTACAGGTCAGTATTAAACAATATTTGTGGAGAATTGTACGCGAGCTACTCCATTGTGTATTAACCTATACTATTCATAAGTGTTCTGATGCTCTGGGTACATTGCTATTGCTACTTCAGGAACTTACCTACTACTAGCAGTTGGGAGAAAGTATATCAGCCAAATTATTCAGGTCAATGAAATAGTCTTACTAAATACATGTAAACGTTCATATTATCATGCACTGTGTTAGTTACATTCAATTCTACTTAGTCTTCAATAATTCGTGGGATATAGCGAAAATACAATAAAACACATTTTACCCTAAATCACATCTACCGAAAGAGAGTGTCGAAAAATACTTTCTTAGTACTTGTACATGTAAATTTACAAACATATTTGCGTTAAATTACAAACGTATTGACATTATATATGTATTATAACTCGCAGCTAACTTTTTATCTTATCTAGGAACTTTTGCTGAAATTTTTGAATCCGCCTCTGCCTTAGGGCCCTTGATCGGAATTGATGGGATGGTCCCTTGCTTGCTTCCGGAGAGTAAATTAGTTTNCAATAAATTTATTATTTATTAATTTAGTAAGCCTTCACAATACATAAACAACATCGCATCAAAATTTCAAGTTCCTATTTTGTTTTCCCCTGCTTTTATCAATGTGTCAATCATTTAGGACGAAGCACAAAACATTTTCATTCCTATTCAGCCATTTCAAATTTATCGAAAGTTACAGAAATTGTTTTTTAGATGTTTGCTTTAACAATCTGTTCTTATAAAATTGATGATATCTCAATTAGTTCGTGAAGTGAAGTCGTTTGCGCCAACGACAAATTCCTGAAAACAAATCTATGACTTTGCACTTTAAAAATGAAGTATCGAAAACCTGTTCCTAGATATTTTAATTATCAATGTTTACATATAAAAACCAAAATTATATCCCATTTAGTTCGTTAGATAGTGAAAATAGCGAAAATCACACTTCACCCACTTCTCCCCTTTAGAAATGGAATTTCGAAATCCTTTTTAGTGACCCTTTACAATACGTAACCAACACTCCTTAAAGATTTAAAGGTTCTATCTTCAAACGTTTTCTGTTCGCAGTGCAAAATGATTCAGTCACGCAGTGACGACATCGTATCAAATATTTTCATCACTTTATATCCATAAGAAAAGTAATGTATTGAATATTCCAGACATTTGCTTATAGATATCTGATATTACGATATTTACTAATAAAAACCGAATGATATGTCAATTAATGAGATATAGCCAAAATTATATATTATGCCGTTAGCGTGAACCAAAAAAGAATCCTGAAAACATTTCTACCTATTGGCAACCTTTTAAAAAATTTAAAAAATATTTTTAGATATTTGAATAAATATATTAACATACCCAACCTGAGATGAACAGTTAGTTCGGAAGATATTTTCATCTCTTTAAAATTCGAAACTAAAGAATCAAATCGCAGTGAGTCTGTACTACGAAAAAGCAACATTGTTTCAAAATATTTATAACTAACAGCTTTTGCTTGATGTTGATTAATTGATGCGTCTGTCAGCCAAAAAACTGTTATATTAGTCTCTCAGGACAACTCTGCGTCTATTGTTAGAAAGTAAATGACTAGTACTCAATAAAACTATCTATAAACATTTCCTCTGCTTCCCCTTCGAATGCAAATATAAAAATGCATATTCTTATCAATACATGTTATGTTGAAGAACATAATACATAATAAATGTTATGTTCAAGAAACCATCGCAATGGTATCCAGATGTGTGGTATTTTATTTTTCACACAATGAAATATGACTGCTGGGAAGAGCTGGAGTTGTGCAAAAGAATATAGTTTTCTCCCCTTCTCCGGGGAGTAGTTTTCATTTTTACATTTTTAGGTTGTGCAATGATTATTTTTAATGTAACTGGTTTTCCTTTTCTATCAAGAAAATCCCGAAGTAATCGTAGCTTTAATAGGTTAAAGATGCGCTACTCGATGCTATGATCTGGAAGTTACCTATACCTATCGAATGTTGATTTATAGATTGGGAAAACAAGATATTAATCAGATTTGTCGCATTTTTTTTTCTTCCCACAAAGTTTAATATAATCCTTGAAAACAAAATGTGAAAATGACTCCACAATCACAAAATTCTTTAGATAATTTTCGAGTTTTCAATCTCTGATTTTGGGCATTACTTTATTGTTCGAATTTGGATAGTTGTACACCATTGCATCTACATCGTGAAAATCGAGTACTTCAGACATAGTATTTTTTCAATGTGGTCCGATGTTGTTGCGTCATCTGAGCTAATGAGTTTTCTCCATAATGGTCTTCATGTCGGAGATGGAAAGTGAAGATTTTCAAAGATGGAATCTTAGACACGAAACACGACACTAGGATGAAGGAATTATCATAATTAACTGGAGGACAGTGACTCAATGCATACTTCCACAATAAAAAATGTGTTTGTTCTGCAATACTGGTGCGAACTCACTTGGATGTGATTACAACATTGTTTCATAATAACCTCAAATTATTGACAAATCAATTAATTTGTTCTAATCTCAAACTGATGGAAATTTATACAGAATTACGACTGAATAAATATGAGATTTATTTTATATTATTAGTAAATAATAACTTTATTATTATTAAAACTTGATCCACCAAAGTTGTGCGATAAATTTTTCGAAAGCTATTTGTAATTACTTGTTCATTTACAGAAGTACATAGTAAACCACGAGCGCTGACACTAATGGAAATATCGTGAGCTTGTTAGAAATGACATTGTAACTTCAATGGCAATTAGATTTATGGCTCAACACTCTTCAAACAGCAAAGCAATAATTCAATCTGTATTGTTTAAAAACCCATTTATACGATGATAAAACGTGTGTTGATGAGGTATACTCGTAGTTTTCAATGTTGATCAAAATAATTTTTAAAAATAATTTTTATGGGAATAAGGTAAATGAATTTAATGATAAAATATATATTTGTTCAAATGCTTGAGTGAAGAAGATACAGATTGAGCTACCACAACACTCGCAAATAGTCCCTATTACAGTTAAAAAAGTTGGTATTATATGTATAATACGTTTTATTCCTTCTCTTTTTTGTACAATCCCTGAAGATATATGGAGTATCCTTCTTAACTGACAGAGAGTTCGTCTTACGCATTTTATTATATTTACGTAAATTATAATTCGCGTAAAACAATCTAATTCCTCAGGATACAGCCGACGGAGATCCTGAAGAAGTCCTGAAGTTGCTTTGGTCTTGAGTGAGAAAGGTGCAATTAGCACCGCCACGGCAGTCGTAAATGAAGTGCATGTTGCGGCTGCATCGAAACACGAGTTGAAGACAACCGCACGAGGAAAGTGGTATGTTTACGCTGTCTGCCGCAACAGGAGCTGTAAAAACATTGTCACAAAAATATTCGGTTACTCGCATAAAGTCACTGATTTTGATTTTCTCTGCTAAATTATGAATAGAAATGAAATCACGGAAGAACGAAACAAAACGTGTTTACATCTGTGAACATTTTTGCATACTAACCGTAAGAAAAACTCAATTAATATGCAAGAAATCTATATGTAAGAAACTAGTGTAAGAAAAACAAAGTACACAATTAATATGAAATAAGTAAATATAATTACATTTTAACGAAAGAAAGCACCTCACAAAAATATTCGGTAACTTACAATTTTGACCTTCCTTTACAGCAAAAAAAGCTCTAAATGCTGGGTTTGGTTACCCTTCTCTTTAAAGACTTCGCATAAATGGATATGCACGTTTTCTGTAATTTTGTATGCTCTATGATCGAGGGATGGCTCAAAAAGGACGAAATACGACGTTTGAGCAGCGTCGGTCAGTAATCTTCCTTTATGAAAATAGTTCCTCATACAGGAAGATTGTCTAATTGCTGCAGATACCGTGCAGAACGCTTGGTGATATCGTGCAAAGATATAAAGACGAAGAATGAATGAAATAAGTGCCTCAAAAACTATCAGTCGTGGAACTGACCGAACGAGAAAGTCGCCTTTTCATCTGGAAGATACAAAAAAATATTTTAAAAAGCGTTCGTATAATAGCTGCAGAATTACGGTGGGACTGTGGGAAGAAAGTGCATCCCAAGAATGTCCGGAAGATGCTGAAAAGCCAAGGGTACAACTGCAGGGTAGCGCGAAAAAATCCTCACTAGTAAGACCAACGGTAAGAAAAGGTTAGACTTTGCTACAAAGAATCAGAGCGGTGAAATAGCGTGATTTTCGTAGACGAAAGTAAGTACTGTGAGCAGCAATCAGAGGGCAGGGTTCTCGTGTGGCCCAAGGCAAATGTACTTCGGAAGGACGATTTGCAAACCACTGTAAATGGAGAAGGGAGTGTCATGGTATGGGGGAGTATACCTTCTGCTGGCGTGGGGGAATTGGAGTTTATAGAGGACACAATCGCAAAAAAGTTACCCGACTATTTTAAAGGAGAAGCTCCATAAGTGTGCTGAAACGTTGGGCCTCAGACAATCCTTCAAACTTTATCAAGATAATGACCCGAAACACGAAGTTCATTTAGTCCCCTTGTGACTAATTCATAATTGCCACACCCCCACAATTTCCAAATCTCAATCTTATAGAACATTTATGGAATGAACTTGATTCGAGGATAAGGAATACGTCAATTTCATCTAAGGAAGAGTTGAAGAGAAGGGTGAAGGAAGAGTCGAATAAATTAGAGCCAACCTACACTAAAATATTACAGCAAACATGCAGAATGGTTACGCGAAGTCATTAAAAAAAGATGGTCAAACCCGGTATTAAGAGTTTGTTTTGTTATAAGGAGAGTCAAAATTGTAAGACAGTATATTTTTGTGAGGCACTTCCTTTCATTAAAAAGCAATTATATTTATTTTATATTAATAGAGTACTTTATTTCGTGTTTCTTACATTCTACAATGTTCACAGATGCAAATGAGTTTTATTTCGTTCTTCGTTTTTTTAATTTCTATTCATAACAAGCCTAGCCCGTGTTTTTTGTTATGATACTAACTCTAAAATGTTTTCTTCACGTGGGAACCTCTTTCGCCGGGTGGCGGGCCAGTTGAATGCTTGCCCGAGGCACACAGCGCGGTGCGGCTGAGGAAGCATGTCAAATTAAAATACTTTTCAAGTCTAAACTATTCATACACATTTATCGATTTAGAAGATTTAGTTTTCAATTTTCTTAAATGCAAAAAAAAAGAACGCATTTAATTTGATGATTTATTTTTACCTATTTGAATTAGTTTGAATTATTCTACCATGTCAATTTTAACCTTCATTTCATAATTTAGGTTTACCTCTATAGATGAACATGTGATGTCGCGGACATTGTTGTAGAATTCTTTGAGATGAACAATACTGTCATGCACAGTTGTCACCAACCTCTAACCATTCAGGCAGCGTAAGCGAATAGACGTCACCAAAGACTGACATTTCCCCCGTCTTGTCTATTATGTTATTGCCTCTTACATGTAATACTTAAAATATATCCCAAAACCTTGTCAAAGAACATATATATGAATGAAAAAAAAATTTCGTAAATAGGATGAATGGAAGGAACACATAAACAACAAATAAACATTCATTTTTATATACACTACTGGAAAATGAAAAAAAAACATGAATTCGTGAACCAACCAGGAAGTAATTTTATTGACACATCCTCGAGGACGCATACAACAAACGATCACGCCGATACAGCCATACACATATGAGTATAGTCGACAGGGCGTGTGAAATGTCACAACTAGTACACTGTATACCCTCCTTTTGCAGCAATGCAGGCTGCAATTCTCCCATGGAGACGATCGTTGAGGTGACGAATGTAGTCTTGCGGAATGACCTGCCATGCAATTTGTACCTGATGCCTCATTTGGGACAGATTTCCTGCCGATCTTGAAGAGCGCACAATATGACGTTTCATCCAGCACCCATACATGCTCAATGGGGGACAGATCTGGGGATCGTGCTGGCCAGGATAGTTGACGTACACCTTGGAGAGCAAGTTGGGTGTCAAGGGCTGCATGTGGACGTGCATTGCCTTCCTGGAAATGGACATCGCCTTGTTGGTGCACGAACGACTGGTTGAATGATGTTTTAGATGTACCGTGCACTGTTCAATGTTCTCTCTACGATCACCAAAGGAGAACGATCATTGTAAGATATGGCTCCCCACACCATGATTCCGGGTGTTGGCCCTGTCTTATACACTCCACACGTTGGCGCTCACCTGCACGACGACACACACGCATACGGCCGTCATTGGCACCAATGCAGAAGCGACACTCCATCACTGAAGACAATTCGTCCTTTCATAGACGCCTATCGCGACACCACTGGAGGCGAACAGTACGAAGTGGGGGCGTGAGCGAAAGATACCCTAATGGTGCGCATGATCGTAGCCCTGCTTCACGGAGACGGTTGCGAATGGTTCTCGCTGACACCTCCGGAACAACAGTGCCCCTAATATGTTGTGAAGTCGCGGAGCGGTCCGATACGACACTTGGCGTACATCTGTGCGTCGTAGATGTCCGGACCCAGGCTGACGGGCACGTGCACCTTCTGCTGACCGTCGATGCTCTGTGGAGACCTCTCGCCCCACGTGTTGCCCAATTCTGTGGTATAACCACCCAGCCTCCTGAAGAACCACTATACGACCTCGCTCAAACTCCGTCAACTGCACAAACGGTGCACGTTTACTCTGTCGCGGCATGCTAATAACCTTGCAGACGCAGACGGAGGTCCGTTTGGCAAGGCAAAGTGGCTGCTACTGGCTCTGAAGGTCAGCAAATGCCGCGAAGCTTGCAACATTCCACGGCTGATAACGCGATTCCTGGTTTGCCCGCAGCCTTGCGATTTTGATCATCGTATTAACCCTCCCGTAGAGTTTTGCGCAACTTTGGTATTTCAGTTATTTTCTTAATGGTGTTCTTTTTTAATTTTCCAATAGTGTACATAGATAAAGAAAATTCAAACGAAAAAATCAAAACCAGTCACTCTATGAGTGACCGAATGTTTTTATGAGCGACTACGTTATATGCGAACCTGCATATCGTAAATGTAGGATTTCAACTGTACTTTACATACAAACATTGAATGATCAACTGAGAGGAAAGAGAGTCCGCCAAAAATGTATACACACTTTAAAGTACAAAAACTATTTACTATGTGTTTGTTTTACATTTAAATACTTATCACAATTGTAGTACATTTTTTAAATTTCAATGCGTGTGTGTATACACTGCATATCTAAGAACTTCTTTAACTGAAGTCATTGTGTCGTATTCTTCGTGTTCTTCTTGTACGTGTACTTCAAGTAATTAGATGGGTGTGTTTCTTTTGTGTGTGTGGCTTGTATTGAGTAGTGTTTTTAATTATGTATGTATATAATTATGTATCATACACCTCTCTGTCACTCAGCAGGACGAATCCATCTCTTTGGATCTAGACTTCGCCCCGTTGAGTGCCCGTTCCTATCCTCGAGGACGAAGGTGGACTCTACTGTCTAGCTTTGGATACATTTCATATCTTTCTATTCTTTCGTTGTTGACTCTTCTTTGTTTTTGTTCCAAGTTGGGTTTGGTGTTGTCAAGTGCGGGGGTTTAAGGTTGGGGATTTTAGTATATCTGTATGGCCAGGATTAATGTGCCTTCTTTGTGATTTCTAATGTCAAGGTTTTGAAAATTATCATTGTCTTGTCTCATCTTTATCCAGTTAGGTTTGCCTTGTATTATACCTATTTTCCTTAGTTCTGTCTGGAATTTATGTCTCTCTTCTTGGTATAGTGGACAGTTTAGAAGTATGCGGTCTTCCGTTTCTGGTATCTGGTGGTCACACAGTCAGAACGGGTCTTCTTCCAGGTTCCTTAAAGAAACCATGACCACTGAGGAACTGTTTTGTCGTGCTTTGCTGCGGCAGGAACCACTTGTTTTGTCTCGTGAAGTTGATCTTCGGGATGTATTTGTATGTTGTCCTTCCATCTTCTGCGTTGTTCTATCGGTTTTGCCATTCCATGAGCGTGGTTTGGGTGATTTAGCTTCGGGTTTTGGCCCAGCTATCTTGAGGTTTAACTTCTTTGTTGCCAATCTATTTTCTGTCTTAATGTAAAGTCTTCAATTTCTTCCATTACTTTTTGGCTTCTTGGACAATTCAAACGTAATATTTTAATCCGCATAGTGAATTTTATTTCTTTCTTGTTCTAAAGCCTTTCTACATTCAGGGAATTTCTTGTTATTTGTTTGGTGGTTTGCTTTATTATTTCATCTTGTGCAGTTGGCACAAGTGGATTTCTCTTTAGTCAGGACTGGACAGTCTTGATAGCTGTGTCCTTCTTTGGAGCAGTGGCTACAGATTGGTATTTCTCTTCTGCTGTGATTTTCTTGGTGTCCATGGAGTTGGCAATTGAAGCGGCGTTCTGAGGCACAGTATTCTTCGCATTTATAAGACGTCTGCGAAAATACGACCTTTTGCATGAGTCGCCACCATAATCTTGGATGTGGCTCAACAATTGTGGCTCAATAGTGATTAGTTTGGGAGGAGTTGGCATCGCTTTTCTTATTGGACATTTTGAATCTGACCAAGAAGTCTTTCTTGAAGCTGTCTTCTGTCTCTTCCGGGAAAGATTTCCACCTTAATTTTTTGAAGGAACTCTTCCGCAGTTTTCTCTCCTTCTACATTGCAGATTATTAGTTTAGGGTACTTCTTGCGCCTCTCTTTGACTAGTATGGAAGGTTGGTTGTGTACTGCTTCAGTTCGTTTCTTTGCTTCTTCTTTGTCTCAACTAAAACTGTTTTGTTTTGAAGCTGTTTTACTCTTCTTATTTCGATGTTTGCTTTCTTGATTCTGATAGCTTTGTGAATTTCTTTCTGGGTATCTATAGAAGATGAAAGTTTTTCCGGATCTTTAGGAACGAATAGTATCGTTGCTTGACTATCTTAGGTTTACCTTCATTTTGTTTGGAATGCTGTCTCTTTGATGGTTGGTAGCGTTTGTAAATAAGATTGGATCGGGGCAGTAACTGCTGCAAAATTCNCATGTACGTTCTCGGGAATAGTGATTCCGGTAACCTTACTATGGGTACAACGACCCGCAATTGTAGTACTGTCTTCAGTTAAGCACATGCTCGTTTCAGAAGTTCGAAATGTTCACCGTTGGCGACCAGACACATACCGCAACGACGAACGGTCGCCGTAGCTACGGCGGTCAATGTTTAAATGGATATCGCTGCACATGCCGTTGTAACCTCCCGGCGAAGATCCTCTGGTGTGCACGGTTTCTGTTGATAAACTTGATATTTCACGGTTCCCCACAAGTAAGAGTCAACAGGGGTTAGATCTGGCGACCGTGGGGAGAACTCAATGAGGCCTGTTCGTCCAATCCAATGACCCTGCAGATTGTCATCCAGGAAAGCTCGTACGGCTTGGTGGTAGTGTGTTGGCATCCCGTCCTGTTGGTAGATGACATCATCAGCTCTTTATTAGTATAGTAGTATCCATATCGTTGCGTTTCGCGAACGACAAAATACCTAAGACAATCCCATCCTTTTGCAAACATTATAAACGAAATATCGAACAACGAAGTATCCAGTTTCAGGATATTTACATTAATTACGTTTACACATCTAAACCGAGGTTATATCTACATAAGTTCCTGATAAATAGTAATAAAGAAAATTTAATCACATTTAACCTCTCACATTCCTTAAACATTCGAATTCATAAAGTCTTTCTTAGTGAGCCTCTACCATATAAATACACCATCCCGTAAAAATTTCAAGACTTTATTTTTAAAAGTTTTTTCTGTGCGTTAATGAATCAGTCAGACAGCCAGAATAAAACTAAAAAATTTTCATTCCTTTTTAAACATTTAAAACCAAAGAAACGATAAAAATTGAAATTGGAGTTAAGGTATTTCAGTTCACATTATTTACGTACAAGAACAGATATAATATCTCAATCAGTTCGTGAGGTATAGTAAAATAATATACCAAGCCAACAACACGAACGACACAAAATCAGAAAAGTTTCTACCACTATGCACCATTTAAAATGAAGTATCGAAAAAATCAAAAACCTACTTCTAGATATTAAAATAAATGTTTACATGCAAAAACTGAGATGATGCTTTTATTATTTCGTAAAATATAAAAAATAACGAAAATTGGAAAACTTTCATTTTCTCCTAATTTTACTCCTTTAAAATGAAGTTTCAAAAAATTTCACTCCTTTCAGCGAGTTTATAGAAAATACAACCAACTGTGAAAATTTCATGTTCCTATCTTTAATAGAATGTTTTAATTATTACGGTACACCAATCTTTGTTTCTTAAAATTGGTTTCGAAAAACAAAAAAACAACCAAGTTTCAATCAAAAGTTAAAATACTAACCTTTTGCTTTTCTTCCGGGTCATTTACCAGATATATTTAGACAAGGAAAAAAACATGAAATTTGCCAAATCCTTTTATCATTATAATGAGATAAACTTGAACTTATATTGATTTTAACATATACGATATATACATACATATGTTCCTCTCAATCACAGAATTCGCTCAATGACCAAAAATTTATTCAGAATGCGAGGTGGGTTAGTTATAATACCCAAAACGCGATGTGGAAATTTCTATTCGGTCATTGTTTGAAATGAAATACCCATAACGCGTTCTGGGCAAAACATTTTGTCCAAATCGCGTTGTAGGTATTCGGTTTTGGCGCAAAAAACCGTACAAGTGGGTATAGTTTATAGACTCGAAGGACAAGTTTGTTCGACAATAGTTTACATAGAAAAATAACTAAACCTGGTTTATTTTTTAAGTCTGAAATCTACTATATGTTATAACTTTTTTTTTTGTGAGACATATGAATTTGAAATGTTAACTGTTGGAAATGTTGACCAATTCAAAACATGTTTCATTGTCATCGCATGATTCATTGCACACAGGACACATTCAGCTACATGTTGTTCATGTTCAGTAGTGCTTACATACACATGATTATTGTCTTCAATTTCATCACACCTTTCCTCTTGGTCCAGGTGTGAGTCAACGATAGTTCCTGCTTAAAATTCTTATCACTTCTTATCCGATTACGAACATAAGCTGTCTGGACGGAGTCAAGCAAACCATTCTTCTGCGGTGCAGCAAATATAGCTTCGCAAGGCATCATTCTTATTCCGAATAGTAGCTATAATTTTTTGTGTTTTGACCATTTGTCCAACAAGAACTATTTTTGTCAGCCATCTAGGCTACTAGACTAACTCTAACATCTTGATTGGCTCGTTCGATAGATCCGTGACTCTGCGGATGACTTGGTTTTCCATGGACAAGTTATATTGCATTCAATTTGCTTGCCAGATTCTCGATGATCTGAAAACCATATTTTAAATATTAGAACACATAATACATAGGAAAACTTAGGAATGGTAAGCAATGTAAGTGCTATAAAACCTTTTAAACATTTTATTAAACTATATTCTCGATCGGTCTCAGATCTACCTAAAAATGAAAGTATAAAATAAAGTATTTAGTATTTTAAAAATTCACAGAAAATGGAACAGTTACTACCAATCAAACAAGTTTTAAAAATCAAATTTAACAATAGCTTGTAATTCAGCTTACGTGGCATCGAGAGTTTGAACTGACTTAACCACTAGCCCTATTTTTCTTCAAAGTACAAAATTCACACAAATCTAAATATACTTTAATAACTTCTCTGATGGCATTGCAAAATTTCTTTTTCAATTCAACTTCCATTACTTTCTTATTTTTTATTGCTTTGAACATTTTTTCAATGCTACAGATGTATTTTTATGTCCGTCAATTGACCTTCTACTCTCTCAACCTACATTATATTCCCAACCATATGTATATCATCAAAAAGATTCAGACGAAGATATTCTTTAGAAGTTAAAGGGATTTCAATTTTTCTTCTTTTCTGTAACCTCCTTCACTTCTCATTTCCTCCTTAACTCCTTCTTCATTTAGAGCAAATGTAAAAAGAGAGGTTGCATCTATGGTGGCTAAAAGAATATTTTAATTTTAGGTTCTTCAATATTCCCAAGAATGTCGCGTTAATGATAAGAGTCTTAGACGTGAGATGGTAATTCTTCCACTTTGGGTTGAAAATAAAAATCCACAAAAGCTTAAATAAGTTCATCGATGCCAGATACAGTTCTGGGGCGATCTCGAGTGTTTTCTTTATGAGTTATAAGTAGAAGATAAAATTAATCAGTTTTGGAAATTGGGAGGTGAAATAATTTTGATTTCTTGATCAGAGAGCCCTTCATATGGTACTTAGGATTTTAAAAACATTAGATTTTTCCTTGGATGTCCGGAATAGAATCAGAAGAAAGACGCTAGTAACATTTAGTGTCATTAAGTTGGAGGTGAGCTTGATCGATGTAATTCGATAAATTCATAATGTCAATCTTTATCTCTGCTTTGTTAACAATTATATCAGGATAGTGGCGAAGTTTACTAAGAGCTGCAAATTCTTCCGAAGTAAGATTCCGACTAAGAATAATTCAATTAAAGAATGTTTGAGAACCACTTGATCGCAGAATATTTCTGTTGGGTGGTTAGGAGGAAGGGATGGTAGTTCATTGGGTTTTTGGACGGAATTGTTCCAATGCTGCATGTAATTGTTGAGGATATATAACATTGTTGAGGAGTGATGTTTAATGCTAATGACTTGTTTGAAAACTTCAAAATATTTTTTGTCTTTTGTTATTTGATTGACTCTTGATACCATGGCAGATACACTAAACATAACTAAAAAGCTCAATAAAAACTATGAATAACTTGTAATTTTTATTAAACAGAAATGAAAAAGATAATTTCAATGAAAATATAATAAGCAGTATAAGAAATACTAGTTTTGCATGTATTTAGTGGGTCATAAAGCATTTTTAATACCACATTTTCTACGATATTAAAGAAATAACGGGAAAAAATGACGTTTTTGTCATATAATAATAATAATAAATTTATTGTCAAAAAACAGAACAAACTGCGTATGACCACGTGGTGGAAAAAAACTAACTTACTCTCCGGAAGCAAGCACAGGACCATCCCATCAATTCCGATCAAGGGCCCTAAGGCAGAGGCGGATTCAAAAAATTCAGCAAAAGTTCCTAGATAAGATAAAAAG
>NNCF01138815.1:19492-36488 GCA_002313205.1 Laupala kohalensis
TATATAATGTGTGTGTGACCATCTTACTTACTTGAACTGTGGTCATAATATCGTATTCCAATTCTTTATCCATTCAAAAAAGCATATTGATCTACTATGTTAGGAATCTTGTGTGTGAACGTTATACAAGGACCGGAACACTCCCTTCATTTTCGCTGCGATATTTTTTTAACGGTGGGGCAGGAACTTGAAAGTTAAGTCAATGTATTAACCTATTCTTCGAAACGTTCTTCGATGTTGTATATACATCTGCTACAGTACTCGCGACGAAAGAAAAGTAACGAAGTAGGAACGTAAGGACCGCGATGCCGCCTCTTCTTACATCAGCCGATTCGTTGATATGCCACGATCACTGACGGACATAGGGTTGGATGACCTAAACTTTGACCGAAAGGACACTGCCTGAAGTTAGTTATAGCATCCTTGCCGTGGCATGTCGTCTGGAGCTGCGCTAGTCTCCCTCCGCCACTAGCAGACATGTGACAACACCGCACCTTCGGTCCATTGCTTACACCTTGTTCCCTTTCTTTTACTTACACCTTTAATTATAAGAAAAGCTATTCGTGATTTACGTACAGGGTACTCCAGAGGCTGAAGAGCCATTTCATCCCCAACTCAAAATTGCAATCACAAATTGTACATTTTTTTTTGTCGAACGGAAGGGATTGTTAAGGGGTTCAGTTCCCCCCCCCCCATCACTCCACCAGCCTTGCATTCCGGAATACTTCCTCTTCCCCTCCGAAGCACCTTGTCTCTAGACGACCGGACGACCTCTCAACCCGAACGGAGCTCGTTGTTTCGCAAACATCGCCAGCGAGCGAGTGAACCAACCCAGTCGAGATGGAAGTGAGAGGAATTTAATTTAACTTTTGTAACTAGCGACCAAGTGGTAACCTATCGACATGGTGCACCGCTCGATACCGCCTCTTTAATGAGGTTGCGTGTAAACTGCGTTCCAGAGAGGAACCCGAGGCATGCGTTGCCGGTCGAGGCAGGTGTAGCAACGTTTCCGGCCGACGTCTGTACGTACGGCAGTGAAAATAGTCGCGGAATTTCCAATTTTCCTTGTTTTACTCGATATTTTACAAATGTTAATGTTCGGGTTGAGGCGATTTTTTATACACGTTCTCTCTGCTCTTGTCTAAGGACGGCGTCTATTGAAACAATAAATCTTGAATTGAGTGTTATTTTAATACCAAACACTATTTTCCGAATAATGTATAGTTCGATAATATGTACTTGTGATTTATTTGCTTGCTTAGTATTTTATTATGTACAAATTTCTTGATATTCTATTAGTATTATAATACGTGGCTAACTTTTTTTATCTTACCTTAGGAGTGTGTTAAACGGTTAAATCCGCCTTTGCCTTAGGGCCCTTGATGGAAATTGATGGGATGGTACCCTTCCTTGCTTCCGGAGAGTAAATTAATTGTCCTTCACGTGGTCATATGCAGTTTATAACTGCTTTTATCATAAAAAGTATTATTTATTATTATCGAACTTATATGATTTTCTTCTAGAACTTCTCATCTAGAAGATTGTAGTGTCGCATTATTTTTATGATTTCCCTTACAACGTTTTAATATTAATAAGAAATGGAGATAAGAATATATTATCACTGACAAATTTGACGAAACAGTTTCGACATTCACAGCTTCTCAGTCACGTAGATAAATGAAGCCATTCTTCTCTTTTCGGATTACGTTGACCGACCGTTAGATGCAAGGAAAGAAAACTAGAGAGCAATTTCAATTTTGAAGAATTTTGAAGAATTTACTATAATTTACCATTCTTATTAAACAGGGGTGGATTGAGACACCCAGGGATCAGATGAGACCTAATTTACGTGTTTTTACATCTATGGATTCGGAACTTCGTAAATGAGAACTTAGAAAGATTCATTAATTCTTTTTCCATTTGATGTAGCGTGTGAGGAATTCACGCATAGAAGAGCTTCTTTGCTTAGAGAAAACAAAGAAATAGTTTCATATGTTCTAGTTGTCATTCTATTAGTATTATAACTCGCAGCTAAGTTTTTATCTTATCTAGGAACTTTTGCTGAAATTTTTGAATCCGCCTCTGCCTTAGGGCCCTTGATCGGAATTGATGGGATGGTCCCTTGCTTGCTTCCGGAGAGTAAATTAGTTTTTTTTCCTCCACGTGGTCATACGCAGTTTGTACTGTTTTTTGACAATAAATTTATTTATTTACGTGTTGTGGTAACGAAATATTAATTAGAGTTCCAAAATTAGATATATGAATAAACAGATGGTTTATATCCTAAATAATACAAAATAATTTTACACAATACTATTGGAAACCTCAACTCGACATACAGTTAAAAATGTAATGAAAAAAGCATCAAATTAGCATTGTTTGGATTTCTGACGAACAAGTTTGCAACTTCACTTCCTATAGTTTCACGTAGCACTAACGAGCTGTTGTTGGCCAGCCTTCTTCTATGTTCAAGTTCTTTGTTTCGTTTATCATGCGCGGTTCGATTCACAATTGTTTTGACAATCGAATATGACGCGCATTTTTAATTGGTTTCCAGAACAATTATTTACGAACTAAATTAAAAATCTGACGTACGTGAAGTTACGGAAACTGAGCTTTTAATGAAATTGAATTAATGAATACTTTATAATTGGGTTATATCATTTAAATCTTTTTCACATTGAATTAAGTTTTAATCTGTATGTAAAGAAACAGGTCGATTTAGCACCACATACCTTAACTCGCAAATGTCCTCTAAATGTATCGCTCCTTTTCCGCGCTCTAATTAACGGAGCAAATGACACAACTGAACGATCAGAAGTTAGAGCCTTAAAAGAAGTTTACAACTAGCTGATATGGGGGAAAGAATTATCTGCTATATTATTCAGGTAAATAAAATATCTTGCTACATAAAAATAAACAGTTGTATTTTCATGCAGAATATTTGTTAGATTCAATTTTCCGTGCGCTATAATCGTACGGGTTGATCTAGTTTAGTAAATAAGAGTTGCAAGAATTCTTTCGTAACGCAAAAACACAGAAGTATTCTCTCGTGATTGTAGAATGAATGAATGAATGAATGAATGGATGACTGTATGGAAGAAATCAAACGTGGACCAACGAGCTGTGACAATTATCAAAGCAGCGCTGACAAGAAAACTTATTTTTTTGTTACTAGAGTCATCACAAGTCAATAAAACACTCTGAAATAACTAGGAAAGGAATCACCCTTCCATGTATTTTATGCTACGCTGGAGGTACAAATAACCAGCATTAAGGATGATGGCTTCTGTAGAGGTACCAAGTGTGTGCACTCGAGTCTGAACCTTTATGAAAAGTTAATGGTTGCACCTGAGCCGCTATCGTTAGTGTCGTGATAAAGACAAAGTACCTATCCCCGCTTTTTCGAGTAAAAACCAACAAAATGGAGTGAGATTATTCCATGGCTTGTTCTATTCATCTTAATAAGATTGAGCCTTTGGGACATGAAAATGTACACGGGACAGTGTGTTTATTTACCGATAATTCTATTTTATTCTTTTACATTTTAATATTATGGCATTTAAATATTGTTTTCGCTGAGTGAACAACCTCACGTGCATTGATACAAGTGAATTATCCGCTAATCCTACCATGTTTGTTTGTACGTATAATAGCACAGTAGTTCAATTTCGACTCTTTATAATTCACATCGAAACAAATTGTATGAAATGATTCTACTTCAGCCAATAGTTGGAACAACCTGAAATCCGACGTAACAAAATCATCGTATGGAACTCCGGGGTTGTTCGGGCTTTCGCTTGGGATGTTAGAGGTATACAACCCTCATCTATGCTCAATAGTAGAATTGTGACTTGTAGGGATCACGCTTGCATTTCGCTTCGTCTTCCCAAGAAGTGGTATTACTAGATTATATGCCTGTTAAATATTGTACGTTATTCCTTCCAAATAGTCAGTCGGTGAGAAAAGGGGTGAAGTGTAAATCAGGAAATTGTAATTGGCAAAATGCAACAATGCTACATTACGAAACATGCATCTTTTTTTATATTTTTTTATGCGCCTCTTGAATAATGTTTTTCATATGCGTTCCGACTAATCAATATAAATTCAAACTATTTATTTTGATAAATTTATTATTATTAGTTTAGAAAGTAATGTAGTGGTGTTTCATTGTATTTATGAGGTACTGATTTTACATAAAATGTTTTGCAAATAAAGAAATAATAGTTCTTTCATTCGTGGAGTGCAACTAACTAAAAAGAGAAAAGTAAAATTACAAATCAACATCGTCGTCTTCTATTATGTTTTCTACGAGTTTTTTTATCGGTCTTAAAGTTTTGCGTCTAAATTAGTTTAATTGCTGGGTCGTTTAAAATATTTTCAAAATATTTTTAAAAAGATTATACCTCGCGCCTGAGTTATAATTTCGTTTTTCGTTATTATATTTTCGTTTTTTTTTATTTCAAAAAGAAAAAATCTTGACTGAAAGACCGTTAGATACAAATAGTGGACTACGTTCAATGACAACGAAAAGTAGTTCAAACATTTGCCACAAGATATCTTCCATTGTGCAACCTGCTGAACAATATTTGAAACGATTATCTCGAAACTCAGTTTTTGGCACTTAGCCCCTTCTTTATTTCAAGTCAGACGTCAAATATCTTTATTGTTCCGTACGGATATACTGTTAATATAACCCTTTTGAACAGCACTTTCTAATTAAATATTTAAACTAATTAAATCTTCATTAGATTCACCCCAACGTTGATCTAATTTACTCTAAAGTATCCCATGTGTATCCTTTTATATTTAACGAGTCATATATTTTTATAATTATTAAAATATATGTTGTGCCTACTACTTTGGAACAAGAGGATTCCAACGTTTCAAACCTGTGGGGGATATTCACATTTAGTAAATAATGCAGTCTGAAATGAAAAGCATCACTGCTGTCATTATAATACACTCACACGCAGTGGTGGATCTAAGGGGACTCTATCCCGCACTCCCCCCATTGAAGCTGAACTCTTAACAGATAAAATTGAAGTTGATAAACAGCATTCTTTGTAAAAGTGTTACCAAACTAATAATTGTTATAGGTTGTAATTGATATTGTTATTAATAATATAATTGTTATTAAGAACACCAAATTAATAAAATTAATAATACCATATTAATAACTTTAATAAAAAATCCGCCACTGCTCTCACACACTCTCCAAAAGCACATAAATGGCTTTTTAAACTAACGACCATAAAAATTTAAAATCATTTCATTTGTGGTTTTCTAATTTTTTTCTTTTGTGGGGGAAAATAATCTATATTTCTTTTCGAGGAACGAACTATTGATTCTCGTGAACAGTGTAACAATGACAAAATATTTCTATGTCGTTTAAACTGCTTATACCTTACAAAGCACTCGCAATTACGTCATCTCCCCACCATTTCACTACAAACTTGACGAGAAATAGAACGCTTCACTTTAAACCAAGGCTAATTACGTCTAGTGGTTTTGTCTCATCCAATCGTTCCCGCTTAATTTCCCCATCGCATCGTTTAGTTCTTCAGCCCCATACAGAAGGCTGTGATTCGTATAGAATGCCCTATTCCAGATGCGAAGATTTTGACAATGTTGCCAACTGAAGGAAATAATGCAACTCAAGGAGCGCCATTTTCGTTCGGATATTCCGAACACATTCGGGCTCCGTTGTCCAGATCCACCCATCACAGTTCGCACACTGGTTCTTCTTTCGCTCTAAAATCGTTATACGATCTGTATGACCGTCATAAAACGTTATGGTTCTTTTTGGCTACTACTAGATCGCTCTTCCGTCGCTTCATGGCCATGATTTAGTGCTAGGAGCCGTCTTTCGGACCACTTGCTGCACCTCTGTTTCACCTGCTTCTACACCATATTAAGACTGGGGAGATGGATGGTTTTCCCAGTTGAACTGATCCCTTAGTGTCGGGTGATTTATGAACAGTGTTAACTTTTAACAGCAATCACATATAATTTTATGGCTCGGAGCTTTATGTTCTCGCCACCTGAAACTAGTATAAATAATGTCTTTACGGGCTCGAAGGTGCCACATCACTTACCCGACTTAGTACACGGTTCGGTTTTGCTTCTTGTGTTGTTTGAGGGACGGTTTGACCCGATGTTTGATCCGTGTAAAGATTTAACGACGCTTGAAGGTTTCTGAAGCGAGACAAAGCACGTGTTCATGTATTCCGTGTTAAATAAATAAACTTTATTGTCAAAAAAGCAGTTACAAACGGCGTATGACCACGTGGAAGATAATAAACTAATTTACTCCCCGCAATCAATCAATCAATCAATCAGGGGCCCTAAGGCAGAGGTGGATTTAACAATTCAACTTACTCCTAACGATAAAACAATAGTTCGACACGTGTTGTAGTATTAACAAATACCAACAAATATTGTATTTAATAAAACAGAAAAGTCTTTTCGTAAGAACGTATTATCATCAAGCTATACATCATTCGGAAAGTTTTGTTTTCTTTGTTAACATTACTTTTCTATCGTTCTATTTGTCACGTGGTTCTATTTGTACACTAGATCTCAAAGAGCTTCTGTTGTGTTTGTTGTGTGTTTAGCTCATTGTTTGAGAAAATTCGTCAATCGTAGCGGTAGAACTAGTTGAATGGGCTTTTGATACCGTATATTTGCTATTTTCATAAAATAGCATCATAAATGGTAACTGTCGATTTGATTCATGTTATTGAATTGCGAGATATACCATTGTGTAAGGGCTCTAAAGCCCCCCCCCGCCACCACCACCAAAAAAATCCCCTTCTGTAGGAGGAAATGCGAGAAATGTTCGAATAGATTTTGATCAACAGTTTCGCAAGCAGAGGGAAAAATTGTAGGAGTTTCAATGCTTTAAAGTCGCACGCGTTTAGTGAAGAGTCTTGTCAAAGAAAAAAACATTGTTAACCATTTTACGATCGATTGTCTTCCTAATTAATATACTCAGGCGTAACTCTCAATAGAAGTGTTTTGTCACTAATATAAAATTATTAAACCGTCCAATCGATTATTTGAATAATTTTGATAACCACTCTTTAAATTATAAGAAGAAGAATTTGGTGGTTCTAGTATAACTTTAAAGACACAAGTTTTAAAGATTTTTGAAAACTTCGCTGTATTATCACTTTAATTTCAAATCAAGTAATATAATAATCTTAACAATTAAATCAACTTTATTTCCTAAACACATTGTTTATATTTTATTTTATTTTTGACATTTGTAAATGCGGGCGAAAGTACTACCACAAGAATAAAAAGTTATACTAGTAGGTAACACCACATCTTTTGGTTTCTTCTTTGAATGAATACTAGTATCCACCTCGCCGATGTCCGTCTATTTTAAATTATCAATCAATACTACTTCACCTTTTCAGATAGTCATTTTGTTCTCCATTTATCAAAATCCTCAGATCTAAAGATTTAGATCTTATTAAAGTGGAACCATTCCATGTTTATGAAATCACTGAGACGAATAATTGTTCACTTTATTTTTATTCTAATTGCTATAAAATACAACAATATGAATAATAATAATAATAATAACAATAATAATAATAATACATGATTTAATTTGTACCTATCACTTAATAGCATAGGATGAATAATATTCAGGAACTCGCTTCAATCTTTTGAAATTCACAAAAGCACGAAAAAACATGGCGGCGAAGCGAAACGGTTTCATGATTTATGGATCACACCTCGGAAAAAGTGAAATTTCTTTCTCAGATGTCCGGTGACTAATAGATAAATGTGAGGTAAAAATACTACAGAAAAATTACTACAAACCAAAGTAAACTTCATTCACTTTCGTGATTTAAAAGTTGGTCTTATTTTGTAAATAAGTGGTTTCACCATGAGACGTAATGTATTACACCATCGATTATATTTGCAATTATTTTATTGAAATGGCCGGTGAGGTATGTTTTTATAACGTTGAAATCGCATTAAGTACATGTTACTTTGTTTATTTATGCTGATCTCGGTTATTTAATTCTACCTACGGTAGTAGTACCTTAATGTACTTAGTACTGTTTACTACTCATCATTGTCTGTTTCCTTCACTCATTCCTCACTCCTCTACATCCCATCCTTCCGCGTGGAAACGCTAGGTGTGCGGGTTGAGGGTAGGAAGGGGTAGAGGGTAGAACTAGATCAATGCTCTGATGGATAGACGACTCAAGAGGGAGCTCCGTGCAGCCCACCGTTCCCCCGATGTTGAGGGATGGAAAATCCGATATCTGGAAATGGGAATTGCAAAATCAATGGCTGTGCATTTGGCCAGTGAAATGGCGGGCTTTTCTATTGGAATAATGGTACGTGATGGTGCTGGGCTTTTCCTTCCCTCCTCAAATGGTTAGGAGAAGAGAGTGTTTAGGGAATGGACGAGGAAGTGAGGAAGAGAGTGAGAGGTGGACGGAGGGAGGGAGGGATATTTGCTAAGAAGGGATTGGAATCCCAAAGAGTCTCAAAGAAAAAATGTCATTATTATTCACCACGGTGCTTTTATGACGATGTGGATAATATACTGATACTTATTAAGTAAACAGACAAGTATAAATGATAGACGAGAATGATATTTAATAAACATGTTCAGGAATATTATAAAATTACGTTTGTGATAATAATAGTAATACATTAATTGTTAAAAAAGCAAAAGTTACAAACTGCGTATGACCACGTGGAAGACAATAAACTAATTTACTCCCCGGAAGCAAGCAAGGGACCGTCCCCTCAATTCCGATGAAGAGCTCTAAGGCAGCGGAGGATCTAACATTTTTGTGCACTACTTAGACAATAACAAAAAGAGTTCTTGAATTGCTAGAAAGAGCACGGTCGTATTCTGTAAAATTTAGAAACATTCAGAGTTCTGAAATAAAAAAGGAATATTTCAAGCAGTAGTGTGGAGGGGGCAAAAAAAATTGACAATTTTCATTAACATGGCATTTTCTGCATATTTCCACTCAGTACGATTTAAATAATGAAATAAACCAAAGGAAATACATTTGGTGACTACCTCATCAGTGATGGTGTAATTTCTTTTATATTTCTGTTTTAGTCGGTTAATAAGAAATTTTAATTTTTCCTTAAAAACGTAAACGGGTGAGGCCTACCCCCTCTAATCACCGCCACTGATATCGACTTCCAAATCAATAGCAATGAAAAGGTTGTATCTATTAATCCTTTACAAAAAAAATGGGGGTAATTGTGCACAGAGTCATAGCAAATGAAATATATGACGAAAACCGACGTAGATCGAAGTCACGTGTCAGAATGAAATCCAAACAGATTCGAGGAGCTACCTCCACCATCCGAGACTTTCTGGGGACCCTCGCTTGTTATGTGCATACAGATTGAAAGGTCGTTCCAGCGATGGAGCAGCTTCTGCTTCGGGGCTCAGCTTACAAGTGCCTCTCTCTCCTACCCCCCCCCACCCCCACCCNATGTCGGCTCCTTCAGATACGCGTCTCTTTGATTCTCAAACATTTGTTTTATTTGAAACAATTTTTCTTCCCGTTTGAAGCACGATTTCTCACGTCCAAAGACATTTTGTAGATTTTACATGGGACTATTATTTCGACATACAAGTATGTTGCGTTCCTAATTAGGTATCCTCTAAAAACAGATTTTGGTACTTAGAGGAAACGACAAGAAAATCAAATTGAGCCATTAAAAAGGGAAAAAAAGGACAGCATGCTATTCGTTGAAACGACTGCCCCACATTGCTACCGATATATATTATATTTCTTCTTCCACGATCATATATAGTTTTGTGGTCGAGACTGCATAATAATTCTTTTAAAGTAAGAGGTTATGTAGCAATAGGGAAGGGTCTCTTAAGAACCTCTGCAAGTTCTTTTATAAATAGTACAGGAAGTTATAATGTATTAAAAACATATTACCCTACTTAAATATTGTTTATATAAAATAATAAAACTTAAATACGTGAACAATTGGATACATTGTCAATTCAAGGACAAATAACGTAAAAGCTATTTTTATGACAAAATTTTTGTGAGATATCACTCTCCCCACCCCTGAATATTATTTTTTGCCACTACCTTGAAAACAGACCCTTTGTTGATCTTCACCAATGTGAACATCGTTGGAAAAAATAATTACGTCAGGGGCTTTGCAAAAAAAAAAAAAAAAAATCAAAACGATCATACCTGTTACCTTAAAAATATTGAAAACATAGTATTTATAAAGATAGAAGCAGTAAATAGAATCCGAAGGGGAAAAATGGATCTCCATTTTCAAAGTAAAATATTTATATATTTACTTATTTAATGCCTTTTGACGAGGTTAGGGCCATCTTGCCCGCTATTCCACCTAACCGTTGGACTTGGATAAGAGAATTGGGAAGAGGAGCTTTTGGGTTGCCAGGGAACGTATGGTGCCGAACCGACGTTAGTCTGGAGTAGGTGAGGGAAACCCCAGCTGAAAACCTCACCTAATTCGGCTGAGCAGGGTTTGGACACGAGCTCTACCGCTCAGAGGGATCGTGCAAGCGAAGACGCTACCCCTACTCCAACTTCGTTATTGCCGCTGTAGTTTTGGAGAAATATCGAAAAAACAAAACACGATTTTTTTAATAAGTTTGAAAACGTGATAACTTTCGGTCAGGTGAAAATGATGACGAGCCGGGAATCGAACCCAGGACTCCTGCTTTGATCGCAGGGGTGTTAACCACTACACCACCCGTTCGCCTTCAAAGCAGGAGTCCTGTGTTCGATTCCAGGCTCGTTGCCATTTTCCTCTGACCGAAAGTTATCACGTATTTTCTCCACGTGTAGGTTACACGGAAGAAATGTACGCAAGAAATGGTGAACATGTTTAGTCTGAAACCGCTAACTTCATGACCAAGACGCAAGGATCCGCTGAAGGAAAACAATACAGGGTTGAGGAGGAGATGAGTTAGTCTCACAGCCATGGAACGACAGGAAACGTTGCGTAGTCGTCGGCGGTGGCGGATTTCAGCGTCGAGGCGCTGGCTGGCGTCGTCTGATGTGCAATTAAACTGCTCATTAATATATATCTTCAGACGGCGACGTTTGCGAGAGTGCATTTCCAGCTGAAGGCAGACGTCGCGAAGATCGGATGTCTTGAAGGGAGAGCATAAAACAGGAGTGGATGATGTAAAGTTTGGAAAGAGGGAAAATGGAAGAAGGTAATTAGGATAGTACGAAACGCCACACGAATGTGTATAACAGAAACGGTATGTAAAATACTACCTGATTGACTGGCGTTACCCGGCAATTTTCTCTGATCAATCTTCGTTTACTCAGCAAAAAATTTTATATATATGTTTTACTTGTTAGTTTTTAAAAATACATCCTAATTTACAAATTCATAATAATACAAATGTAATGCAGGTCTTGGTTGTATACACCACTTTGAGTTTCACCTCCGACTACAAGAATAAATAAATTCTTGGATAAAATCAACTTTGAGAAAGCAATGATAATAACTCAGAACTTGCGAGTACCTACTCAGAGAGGAGTGTTTGCATCTTAAACGGCGAGGTGCCATGTACCGGGAATCGAACCCGGGACGTCCTGCTCTGGCAGCAGGTGTGCTGTCCACTGCACCACCCGCCTCGTTAAGTGCTACCAGCATTGGAGCCGCCTGTGGTCACTTTCCTCTTACCAAGGTTCACCAGAACAGGCCGCGTGGAGGTTGCGTACGGGTTTTGGGAGTCGAGGCGGGTGGTGTAGTGGACAGTACACTTGCGGTCAGAGGAGGAGGTCCAGGGTTCGAGTATCGGTCTGTCGCAATTTTCACTTCACCGTTGACGATGCAAGCAATGATACGTTTTCAGTGAGAGAATCAGTTCAATCGAAACGTCACCAATTAGCCAATCTCACCACTTCACTCGGTTAAGGAATATTTATGCTCCATATGTTCTGAACTTGTAATTGCACGACATCATTTCATTGAAAGGTCTCGACACCTACGGATGAATATCAATTTACTTTTTCTTTGTTTATAGATAAAACGAGGGACAGTACAATGCTAAATACAGTGGTTTCATCACAATAAGTAATGAATGAAAATGTGAATAGTTTTTTCCTTTTTTTTTTCTTGGGGTTTTAGGGCTCGTAATGATGTGAATAAGAGACAGNGACGCACGTTTCCGTGACGGATCATACACAAAGAACGTGAAATGACAAGTGCGTCACGAGAACTCCCTGAATGCTCCGTCAAAATTGCAATTCGAAATGTTTTTTTTAAAACAATTTTAAGGTCTCATTTTTTTAGAAAAAATATTGGCTTCTCTTCTCATCTGTGGTTTTTACGTAATAATGAAACGTAATAGCAATAAATTGAATGGTTAGCTACTAATTTTTCTCCTAGTTTTGAATTTTATGTTATGAAGCATTAAATGTTTCATCTAGGCTCCGGAATGGGAATAACGCTGCAAACGAGTCCATACCCAATATTGTCAGCTGAACCATTTATTGGAAACTGAACAGTTTTTAATTTATCAAAAAGAACCAATCTCTCTCCACAACCTGAAACAACACAATTACGCCCCCAAATCGAGGAAACAATTTAAATATCGTCCACATCGTTCAAATTTCCCCCCGCAGAGTGCGGCGACGAAGGGCGACGCGCAGACACGAAAATAATTGCAAATGCGCGCTCCGCATGGAAACGTAACGCGTTTAAAAACATATCCACCGGCTCCTCTTTTCTCTCGCAGCAGAACAGTGCGACGGCGCAGCGGCGGCTGCGGTGTTGGCACCACTGAGGGGACTCTCAGTGCAACTACGCAGTTCCGGGAATAATTAGAAAGAAATTATCCAGGACGGTACACAATGCTTGCACTCCCCTCCACACTCAACAAAGACCACCTTGAACACCGTTTCCCACTCAATGTTGCCATCTTAGGGAAGATTTTTAGAGGAATCAACGGAGATATATTTTGGGTGTCATATGTTCTCGAACTATCGAACCACTTCTGAAGTACTTCAGTTGTTTTATTGTTCAATTTAATGTATTTTAGTTTTGTTGTTGTTGTTTTTTTAGATGAAATAATGTAGAAAAAAAATTTTACTCCCTTTCATCCCGAGAGAAATTTCGTAAACTGTGAACAACACCCTCAGGTATGAGTAATTATGTTATGTTGAATGAAAATGGGAGACGGGACCGAGATTCGAAGTCGGGACCTAAGCGCGCTGCTGCTCTACCAGCTGCGCCATTCCATTCACCTCTAGGCCCAGGCAAGTTGAATGTCAATGGTGTACTGGACAACTTTCTCATGCGGAAAAAAAAATTAGAGGATGTTCTCAAAAAAGAAATTATAATGGCGTTAAATTATTTCTTTTAGTAAACATATTCAACTGGGAAGCCGCAGCTTTGTTTCATATCATGATTTTTAAAACTACAAAATTATTTTTAATTTCCAAATGGGCGAATGAAACAGAAGTGCTTTGTTCCACACTTGCTTCCCTCACTTCATTCGTATTTGGTGACGTAAATTGCTTTATTTTTGCATTTTTTTATAAAATGTTTAGAAAACGTTATGAGTTGACAGCACTTCTGGGTGAATTTCATCGTTGGTGACGAGCGCCACCAACAGATTCAACCTGGACAAGAAACTAATTTACTTCCCAATTAGAGACGTCACATCTCCTTTGAGAAATCGCTCCGTTGTTTCACTCGAACGGTCAAAGCGTCATTCTTTTTTCCATGGAGTGTCATTTAGTTCCAAAGAACAAACAAGACATTTATGCTTCAGGTGCTGTAACAAATTTTGAGTGATTCTTCCGTTCTGTCCTGCATTATTTATATTACGAAAAATCTCTCTTTTCTTTGATTAGTTATTGTGTCCTCTTTCTTCGTACATATTCGCATACAGCGGCGGATCTAGACCATAATCAAGGTTGGGGGGTCTAACCGAGGAGCATTTTTGTTTAAAAATTATGATTTTGCGACACAAATTTTATAAATATTACCTTTAAATAAAATGCATCAAATAAATAATTAAGTATTTGGAATTATTAATAACAATTATATTATTAATAACAATAATAATTATATTATTAATAACAATAATTATTATATTATTAATAACAACAATTATTATATTATTAATAACAANTATTAGATTTTAAGGGTGTGTAATTAATTAGTAATAAATTTTATTCTGAAAAATGCAGTTGCATACTGCGTATGACCACGTGGGGCAGCAATGAACTAGACAGGAAAAACTTTTAGCGACGTGTTACCATGGATGTTCCCATCGTGCAGTATTAATAATATGCCATCGAATATTATTATAATAATGTCTTTTATTTGTTTAAATCTTAACGGCCACCTCGTCTGTGTAGCTGACACAATACCTCTCTGTACATTCTCAGTTAACATACATCATCATTTACGTAATAATAATAATAATAATAATAACAATAACAATAACTAGTGTAGTGCTTGCTGTCATATCTCTGCTTAGTATTCGCCACCAGCCGCTACACGCTCCGCTACGCCAACGAGTTGCAAGATGGCTGCTGCTGCATGGCGCGAAGGGGTGGATTGGAGGTGGTGGTGATGGTGGCCGCGTGCAACAGCGTACGCGGGGTGCTCTCTTCTACTTCTAGCGCGCGCGCGCGTAATTAATTTTATCTCCTTCATCAGGGGGGCCTCGTCGTGTCGCGTCGCCTCGCGAAGGCAAATGGTGGCAGTGCTAGGTTCGTGGGTCTTTACGAGACGAGGCGCGGCGCCAGTTGCGTATTCTGCTCGCGCGCCCCGCGAAGGCACTCGTGCTACGAGCTCTGTCATGTGCCCCTTGTACTCTCCTCTCGAAATTCCCCCCTCCACCATTCCCCAATCCTCTTTGCCTCTACTTCTATGTCTCCCACGAACAAGTTCCCTTCTTCCCGTTCTTATCCCGTCTCCAGTTGTCCTCGGTCCCAGTTGTCACCCCCACTCTAAAAAAGTGATCCTTGTGATGGACCTGAAGGACGAATATTTTGTGTGTTTTGTGCTATTGAATACACATCGTTTCGACTGTGGGTTGAAGTCGTCGTCAGATATAACGAATTGTAACATGAAACGAAACAGAATTGTAACATGAATTGAACACGATTTTAAACGTAAGTAAAAAGACAAAATATGTTTACAAGAAAAAAAAAACCCAAATGTAGTACATAATAACACAACTTATGGTATGCGTCCATAATAAGTTGGCAAGTCTGAAATTATTTATTTTTAGTATATAATGGACGTCAATAGTAGGAGTATAGCTATTGTATAATCTTGTGGCGAGAAAACGGAGATAATAAGGAGAAAGTAAATAACTTGTTGAGGTGAAGGACTCCCCTGAAATATAAGATTCTGAGTTCGATTCACGTGACGGTAACAGGACGGTGTTTTCATCAATTATTGTCCCGGCGCAGCTCTCCAGTATTTAAACTTTCGTCGTGCTATCAAAATGACTCACGGGAATTACTGACACGAAATTAAAATGAAAATAAAAAAGGGATCAGAATTTGTTCGGGAACAAATTCTCGGATTTCGTGGTTTTGACGCATCAAAAAAATTATCTAGAGTACTTTCGGTGCTGAAAATAATAAGATTTTATAATCATTTAACTGTCGTATTAAAATTTGAATCATACGATGAGGACTCACCATTCCATAAAATATAAAAATTTGCTAAATGAGGTTTTAAAAAAATATAAACCATTCGATAATATTTGTGTGTGCGCGCGCGCAAATCCCATGTCTATCCTAATTTATCCCCTCACCACACTTTCAATTCAGTCTGTCGTTACTTCTTTATGTACACGTCACACCCCTGTCATATTTCATTTAGTCTCTACAGCATTATCGCCCCCTCGGAACATGGGTGTTATTGCGAACAAAGCCCACGCTGATGACACAAGCATTCGAATCACATTATTACCGTTCAAATATTATACAAACATTTTCATTAACACGTACTCTCATTTAACGCGTTCAATATTAAAGTCTCATCCTAGTCCGGGTTTTTCTCAGGTTTTCCCTACGGGTAAAGGCACATTTTTTAAGGCTCTGTAGGTTATTTAAGGTCTAGTGGCGGCATCTATTGTAATAATAAAACTCGAATTTAGTTATGTTAATAATAATTTATAAACAATATTTTCTGTAGTACAGTTATCTTTTATAATAATACGATAATTATGTATTCATCGACGCTTTCTCTGACTGTCATATCTCATTATCTTTATAAGAACACCGAGCCTTATTATAGACAGTCAATAAACAACTTAGATTCACAATAAAATTTAAAAATTAAAAAATCATCATATCTTTATTTCATTATAATGTAAATATTTGGGTTGACCTTAGTTGACAACGTTTCGAGTCTCCAATTCAACTATACATCCTTTAAATATTGTGAATATCAAATCCACACGTCATTTCTAATCTAAAAAACCATTTCATACCACCATTTACGGCATTACCTTCTGGGGTAATTCCGGTCAGAGTATTCAAACTTTCAGAATTCAGAAGAGGATAGTTCGGATAATTTGTAAATCTCACCCCCGAAACTCTTGTAAACTTTTATTCAAGGAATTAAATATCTTAACACTTCCTGCATTTATATTTATGAAACGGTCGTCGTGTTTGTTAAGACCGAATTACTGAAGTGTCACCCTTGCTTTATACGAAACAGCGTCGTTCACGAACACAATACTCGCAATAGTAGTAATATTCATCGCCCTAGAGTGTCAACCACTCTTTGCCAAAATGGACCTTATCATTCAGGAATCGTTCTATATAATTCCCTGCCCAAGAATATAAAAGATATTATGAAATTGAATCTCTTCAAATCCGCGGTTAAAAACTACCTCCTGCACCAGTGCTTCTACACTGTAAAACAATTGATTGATTTTAGTAAAAGTTAAATCCGTCTTGTACTTTATCACGCCATTGCTGTAGTACTTTTTAAATAACTTATA
>NNCF01138815.1:36931-54740 GCA_002313205.1 Laupala kohalensis
GGAGAGTAAATTAGTTTATTGTCCTCCACGTGGTCATAAGCAGTTTGTACTGTTTTTTGACAATAAATTTATTATTATTTATTATTATCATACAATAATTTGTACTACATAGTATCGTTACCTTTGTAACTACATCACAGACAACATTAAAACATGTTTTTAAGACATCAAGACAACACAAAACATTATTGTATGAAATGGTTTTTTAGATTAGAAATGACATGTGGATTTGATATTCACAATATTTAAATGATGTATAGTTGAGTGATAATGATAAGGATGTATAGTTGAATTGGAGCCTCGAAACGTTGTCAACTAAGGTCAACCCAAATATTTACATTATAATGAAATAAAGATATGATGAATTTTTAATTTTTAAATTTTATTGTGAATCCAAGTTGTTTATTGACTGTCTATAATAAGGCTCGGTGTTCTTATAAATATAATAATACGTACTTATGAAATAAGTGTTTTTGTGTGTTCTTAAACACAAATTTGTTGGTATTCTGTTAATATAACACTCACTGAATACTTTTATTTTCTTAGGCGTGTGCTGAAATGTTAAATCCGCGTCTGCTTTAGAGCTCTTGACCTGAATCAATGGAATGGTCCCGGAAAGTAAATTAGTTTAGTTCATGGCGAGGTTCAGGCCACGAGGCCTGCTCTTCCACTCATTACACCTCTTGGGTAAGGGAATTGGGAAGGAGAGATGTTGGGTTGCCGGGGAACTTACACGATATCAAACCGACATTTGTCTGGAGAATGTGTTAGAAACGATACCAGAAAATTCGCTCAAGCGGGGTTTGAACTCACGCTCTATCGTGGAAGTAAAGAGGCTATCACTAGACTACCGCTGCCGGTAGTTTGTCCTCGAATTTTGTGACTGCGATTTTGACAATAAATTTATTTATTTATGAATATATGTTCGAAAGTTTTGTTTCGCGCGTCTCATTTCTTTTGTTCGGCCGTTTATCTTATTTTCTTTCTGTTCACACATCTTCATACCATCCATCTCAATATTCTTACTTCGTCTCCTTTGTTGTTCTCTGCCTTGTAACTGCATCCTTTGTGCTTTGTACGAATATTGAAATTTCATGTATCTTTGACTCAAAGACTCCTACGAGGCTGTAGCCTTTTCTTCTGGAACAGAATCTTTTATTTTCAAAGAAAATATGGCGCATGAATATTGTGCCCCATCTTGTACTTCTTTCTCTCTCGCATATTAGCTTTAACGCGAAGAAATTTTCTGAGAAACACTCTCTGGTATCCATGCAATGTATGATAGCATGCAAACATTTTGCTTTTAGAGTGTAATAGCGGCATTTCGGCTATTCGACACACACTGCAGAAGCACACTTTGTGTACACGGTCGAAACGCCTCAGGCTGCAAGTGCATGAAACAGTTCGATTTTTGGACGGGATAGAATTTTTTTTGTCCATAACCTTTGTGCATGTGGTTCCAATAAAATGTGAATATGAATGAAAAAAAATGTTTGTAATTCATAATGTTATATGGAATTACAATGGGAGATGGGATCGCGGATTGGAGCCGGGAACTCCAGCTTTACGCACTGGAGTGTTATTCACGGGTTGGTATAGTGTAGTAGATAGCTATTTTTTTACATTTCAAGTCAATAGGGCATTTTATTTACAATATTTACATTTTAAATTACATCCGGAGAGGCTTTAGCCCCTTTGCCTTCTTAAGCCCTTTAATGCCGTGGGCTGTGCGTTACATGCCCTGGTATTCACTCTCAATGAATTGTTCAGTTGCGTCTACATTTTTCATAGCAAGATTGATATTTTTATTTCCTGCTGCCGTAATATTAAATTTATTTATGCATGGATACGAAATTATTATTATATTATAAACTTTTGACATACTTCAATAGTTTCTTAAATCTGAAATAGGTGCTACTAACTAATTCATTGAGCACCGTTGGGAACCACGGAAAACTAGCTGTCATGACACAAAGACTGTATATGGAAAAGATATATTACAAGAGACAATATTTACAAAAGTATTTACATAAGACAACAGTCTATCAGAATTATTACATAAGTAGTATTTACTAATAGAGTCTATAAGAAAAAGTATTTACAAAATAGTCTTTCTTCACCCGTACGCAGGAAGATTCGTTACCTGTAACATATTGTTTTTACTAGCGCGATAAGCTCGAGGTCTCGGGTTCCATCTCCAGTACTGCCTCCCATTTGTATTCAGTATAACAGTCATTTGTTACCTTGTTGTAATGTTAAACGCTGTTTAAAATATTGAGTTTTTTACATAATGGTGTTGTATAATTAAGCATAGAAACGAAATTTATTGAAATCAATAGAAGTACGAATTTTATTTATGATGAAGGTCTAATATTCCCATTGTATATCAACTAGATTTATCCCAATGTGTAATAACAATTTTCATAAAATAATGACACGTTTTGTGCGTACACACAACCATTAAAAAAAGTTAATTAATCGAGAAACGTAGTGATATTGAATATTTTTTTCTCTTTTTTCCTTCCAGTGTTGATCAATTATAATCGGGGCTCCTCCCTCAAGTTTTCGGGGAGGGGGGGATTTAAATCTTTGTTTCTTTTTCTCTAAATTTACATCTTTTTTGTTTTCGGTTTGATAATGTTCTAGGAAACTGTTGTATCTCTTTTACTATCTTTTTATGTTTAGACATGGTATTTTAGTAGGGTTTTTAGTGCGTATGATCGAGTCATTCGGCGAGTCCCACACACGGGGAGATTCATGTTGCCTCTCTTTAGTGTGTAACAGCATTTTCCCTACATGTACCAAAATGTTAGGGCTCTAATGGCCTCGATGTCGGCGAGCCGTAAAACCCCAATAAAATATATATTATAATAATCAATTAGTAGATATTCTTCAATAAAAATGCAAAAATATCAATAGTTGTAATTTTTTTCGAACGTTTAGTCTTCCCAGTGTCCCTAGTACGTCTAGTCATGTTGGGTTAAATGTAGGGAAGCTCAATATATTAACACTGGTCGCAGTGCACTGGGCATATATTGTCCTCCCTTAGCTATGCAATGTTTTATGGTTTTTGTAAATATTCCAACAAAACAAGTAAACACTCAATGCTGTAAAGAAATTTTTATGTAGATGGGAATGTCCCTTGAAAAACAAAACAGGTTTGAAGAGTGCAGGTCGGAAAGGATTCAGGGATTCCCCGGTAACAGCGCGGGTGAAGCGTTCGCTGCGTTAATCCACTGGGAACCCCCGGCCCCGTTCGCTTCGCCGCCGCTGCGCTGCGCCACTGTACCTGTCGGTTGCGAGCGAACGCTGAAACTCCCAAAATCCCCGGCATAATTTATTTTCCATTTAGAAGCCGCGATCAACCGCCCTGCCCTGCCTCCGCGGTCGCTTCAGATCGTGAGATAATGGAAGAGCATTGTGATGGAAAGGTGCGGGCGGGGATCGTCTTCTTTTAGAAAGGGGAGGGGGATGCGGTGGGAGTAATTGAGAACCTGTCGATATGAGGCATAGATTGAAGCACCGCACCCAGGGTTGGTTGAATAGTTTGAAGTTATTGGAGCAGGAGTGCTGGTCTGGTCCCAAAAATTGCGAGTGTTTAGTTTCCCGTATAGTGTTTGATTGAATAAAATATTCTTCTTTGCGTTTAAAGATGTGGTTTGTACGTGCTTAGAGTAAAATACAGTGAGTTTCAAGAAATCATGGAAAACAGAGGCTGTTATTTTCACATGAATCAGTCTAAAACAGATTACTTTGTTCTACATAGAAAGTAAAGTACATGTCAAAAACACATTTTGTAGAGATAAAAGATGGTGTTTATCTCTATAGATGAACAATCTCCCCAACGATCTTAGGTATTAAGGAACTATCTGGATTACTCTCATTCTTGGTGTTATGGCACTATAACTAGCTGTAGTCATTGGACCCACATTGCCGAGATTTTCTGCTTTCTTTTTAAGCCCCAAAAAGAGCAAGATATCACTGAACAAAAATCTCTTGACTTCCGGCATTCTTGAGGGTGAAGTCCTCAGCTTGGAGATCGAAACGTCGGTTCCTTTACTTGACGCGGCAATCCAAAGAGATTTTTGACACCGCCCGCATATCAGCCTACGACAGCACATCTCTAAACAAGATTGCAAATGTAACTTTCGAAAAGTTAGAAGCAAGGGACGATATCTGACGCAAATAAGAAGAAGAAGAAAAGAAAACATGCGCGATACTTTTAGATGCGCACTAGAAGTGAATCTTCTTCGGTTCTCTCTATAAAATAAAATTTTGAGAAGCGATTATGAAATAATCATGAAAAAACTTTAATTTTAATTGTGTGTATTCAAATATTTGTTTGATTTATTTTTACTAAAACTAATGCCTACGTTTTAGTTATTACTTATCATGTTTTAGGACGGTCTTGGAAAATGTTTACAGTTAGGGAAACAAATGAAATTAGGAAAATCAGATTTTGTAATTGTGCGATGTAATAAACAACAGGTCATTTGAATTGTTAGTCCTAGATATATTCCGAGAAAATTTTATTCCGAAAATCATTAAAGACTGAACAAACTTCCCGCGGAAAAATACACATTTATTTTTTTCATTTCCTTTAGTTCCTGCAAGCATGTATTTTTTCCTCCGTCAGATTTTCCGTTCTCTCTTAACCGAACTTTGGTTCTTGTTGCAGCTTGAAAGACGCAAATCACCGTCATTCGCTTAGAAAATTCAATCCTCATGGCGCCATTGTAGCGTTGAAGGGGAACATTGTAAGCGTCCATGGGCGTTCCATTACGCCTGAAATGAATCGACGAAGGGTGAGTTGGGGGTGGAGGGTGGTAGGGGAGGGTTTGGCGACGGCGTAGGCGCGAGAGGTTCGGTTAGTGTGTCGGAAGTGTATGTTTAATGAAGTTGAAAGTTGGAAGGCAATGGAGGTGGCGGCTGCTGCTGCTAGAACGGTGATGTTGGATGGCTTGGTAGCCACGGAACGCCGGATGGATGGCGGTGGGGATCGGCGGTGGTGGTTGACGCTGGGGGTTCATGTAGAACTTTTCTGTTTCGTGGACCACTTGCCACGTTTTTCGGTTTTGGGTAGACCCCATGCTTATCTAATACTGAATTTTTGCAAATTCATCAACTTCAAATGTGTTTTTGACATCAGGTACAGTGTTTTTCACTTTGAAAGATTTAAATTTATAAGTACAGTGTGAGAAACATAACAAAAACACGTGTTACTTTTTATACATTTATTAATTGGATTCAAATTAAAACCAACCAAATTAAAATACATACATACAAAAACTAAGTTAAAAAAATGCTTTTGGAGGAAGGGATGAACCTGATGATTTAATAACAAATTTTCAACATTTGGCATATATTTAGTTAGGTTCAACGTCAAATCTCCTCGGTCAGTGATGTTCAGTCTGCTGCTTCTTTTTTTGTTAGGTGATTGGCAACCGTGCTGAAACCCTTTTCCAACCGGTATGAAGATGGAAAAGCAATTAAAAACTTTCTCGCGATATTCCATAATAAGGGATGCGTAAGAGGTATGACATACATACACACACCGTATGTGGATTCTTCCATTCATGGAAAGCCAAAATTAAGGTTACGACCTGTTTAAATGAGACCCCCATTTACATCTCATGGACCCCCAATTTTTACTTTTCGCTGACATGGACCCCTTGTAGGTCGTAGTCGACTCCTGGGGGTCGACATAGACCACTTTGGGTGTGAGTGGTCTAGACCGTAGTCAAGGGAGGAGGGCTAACCGGGGAGCATTTTTGTTTAAAACTTATGGTTTTACAGCACATTTTATAAATATTACCTGTATATCAAAGGCATCAAATAAATAATTGACAATCTGGTATTATTAATATCAACAATTATTTATTAAAGTTATTAATATGGTGTTATTAATTTTATTAATCTGGTAACACTCTTACAGAGTATGCCATTTATCTTCAATTTTATCTATTAAGAGTGCCGGTTCAGTGGGGGTGTGGGTTATAACCTCCTTAGCCACTGACTAGGTGTCATCATATATATTAATACGCAAATGTCCCCTAGACTTTATCTTTCCTTTTCTCCGTAAGCGGACTGAGCAAGTCTCACAAATTTAGTATCGACGTACGTTCAAGAGGTTAAAAGATTTATTGACGTTTCCCTATTGTTTCATCATTCACTTTTTCCTTTCGGATGTAACAACATTTAAAAATACGTCAAGAAGAAACGCTCTTAGACTCATTTATTTTAAAACGATGTAGTTTTATTCCTGACAAATGAAATCACAGGCGCGTCTGGTACGTAATAAAAAATTAGCAAATTCGTAGGGTATTGTTTGTGAGTTATGTAGTACTCCATTGTATAATAATATATACACTACTGGAAAATGAAAAAAAGAACATGATCAATTCGTGGACCCACCAGAAGGAAAAAAACAAGGCAAACTGGCTCTGAAGGTCAGCAATTGCTGCGAAGCTTGCAACATTCCATGGCTGATAACGCGATTCCCTGGTTTGCCCGCAGCGCTGCGCTTTTGATCATCGCGTTAACTGCCCTCTCGTAGGGTTCTGTGCAACTTTGGTATTTTTCAGTTATTTTCTTCATGGTGTTCTTTTTTCATTTTCCAGGAGTGTACTATTCATTACTGTTCTGATGCCCTGTTTACATTGTTAATACTATATATGAAAGTGAGTGAACCCACCTGCAAAGTTTTTAAAAATACTTACCTTCAACTCATCCATTTTGCGGTGATAAATCAGTTATTCAAGTTAACAATCTCCGCATTTAAATGTTTCTTATCATAGTTCGTTCTTTTATTATTCATTTCTTGTGATTGAGGTATTCTATTCAATATGTTTATCACATTGAGATAAACATATCTCTTCATATCGTTACTTTTACAGGCAAGGTGAACTATTTCTCTTCCCTTCTCGCATCTAAGGCCCCTTTCTCGGAGGATAAACTCCGTTTAACCCGGCGCGCTTCAGCAGTTAGTGTCAGGTTAACCGTTCTTTATGAGCACTTTCGTGTCGCGAATATTGCTTGTATTTACATTTTCTGCAGACGAGTGGTGTGAGGAGAATAGGTGGCGTCGGCGACGTGGAGATCCCACACATCCTCACGTAACACGTTCTCACGTTGCGAATGAGATCATCTTCCCTCACCAGTTCTTACAAGACTCTCCCTTTTTGTTTTACAATCGGGCAATTTTTAAAATTCGTCTATTGTCTCTTTGAAACGAAATCATTTAAATGCGGAACAGTTGTTCGTTTTGGATTCAATTCGAAGAATATCTGTTGAGAATTCAATTTGTTGACGAAAACGATGACTATAAAAATGTTGAGCTATAAAGAACCTCGAGGAAAATTTCATGAAGGCATTATAATATTGATGATGATGATTTATTCCATTCATATAATTACGATTCAAAATAAATAATTATCTTCGGAATAACTGACCAGAGTTACCAGTAGTAGCGGTCAGTGAGAAATTTATATCAGCATAAAAATAAACAAAGTAATATTATCCAGTCCTTACAATTAAGTTGCTCTCTGTGGCGTTCGACATATTCAAATTCAATAAACAACAAGAACACTAACATACAGTTAAGATATAATTTTTGAAGACATTACAATTAGTAGACAGAAAAATCGAAACTAAGTTAACAAAATGAAATCGCTTTATTTTAACCGAACAAAATAACATAAATATATTAAATTCACTATTCACCCTCAAGAAATATTCAAAATCACCAAGCTAAAGAGAAATTTAAAAAGGTTAAATCTTGTAATGTAAATATCCATTCTTTCAATTTTGATGAAAAACTTTTATAACTCGAGCATCTTTTTATTTCTTGCGGCAAATGGTTGAAGTATTTTGGTCCGATGTAGTAAAAAGATTGTTTGAAAATATTTGTTGTTATTCTTGGAAACATGAAATTTCTATTGGAACCACTTCTTGTGTTGTGATGAAGTTTTGTAGTACCTGTACTACCACTTTTAATATAAAAAATTCTTAATACTTTCAATACAAAAACATGCTGAATAGGTAGGATTCGTAATTGACTATATATCGGTAATAGAGGACACCATTGATGAATGTTTAATGCAAGATTAACTTATAAAATCAACACGTGAAATGTTCTGTGTATATACGCAGGCAGTTCACTTCTCAATTAAGGTTTGGTATTAAAATACAAAAAGTGAATTTTTATCCTAATCGAATGTGAAGGAATAATTGCATGACTGTGACTTAAACAATGTTTCATTACATCTTCACGTACACCGTTTAAGAAGATTATAATAATGACTTGAGACAATATTTTTCCGACATTTCGATCCTTCATTTTTTTTTAAATTCTTATTTACTTACGGTAGCATTTTCTTTGAATTCGAAATACTTCGATGTTTATGATTGATACGAATATTTCTTTGGAAGATGTGTAGCACACGAAGAGCAATACAGAACACGATACGACAGTGCTTACCGTAAAGACATTTTAAATGACTCTTGAACAAATTTAAAAGTCGATGATCAAATTTAACAATATCTCTTCAGTGTTCTTTCGTTATATACTTTTTTTGTATATTTGGACAGTCAGAATATAAGAAGTGATTACAAATAAATTTACAAGGTTTTCTTATCTAGTTGACACTAGTATTATATTTTATGTCCTACAGACAGCGACTCGAAACAAGGCGGGTGTGAAACATTGTTGCAGTTCTCCCTTACGAACCGAATAGTAAGTTTGATGGTCAAAAGTCTCTGATCTCTCATACTATATTGCCACCTTGACAGTGAAGTGTTTCCTGTAAGTTAGTGGTACATTCACTTCGCACGGGACACAATGTGTTTTCTAATACATATCGTGTAGCAACCTTTGTCATCAGCTTCATTACATTTTACTGTGTTTGTGATCAGTTCAAATAGCTCATGAGAATCCTCGTCGAATTCTCTAGTATCGGCCTTTAGTGTGGAGAAAAGGGTTGCAATATTCCCCTATAATGTTTAACTTTCGACATCCTTGGTCTTGGGGTTGAATAAGGACTCCCCGCCGAGCGAACTTGTTGTTCTGTTCCCGTGCACGTGTCTTTCGCAGCAGGGAAACCTATACTCCCTACAGCGTTCCTCCCTGTTTCTAAGTAAATGCTCGTGGGAACATACACCTAGATTGTGTTCACAGGGTGGAAAAATTATCTTCACATTTCCCTGATTTTCTATAGAAATGAGGTTGAGTTAATATATGAATATAAGATTCCTCTAGAAGTTTCGTAAGCAATGTAGAAATATTTAGCAAATGTGACTAACATTCTTGTAAATGTACCGGTAATAATGCTAAAAATAATTATTAGTTTTTGAATATGAGATAGGTGACAATTTTTTTCTAAACTTCCCTTTTTTTGAAATTTTTCTTTCGGATTTGACGTTTTCCACTGTTGAATTGCACTGTTTCTTTTGTGTCGAAACACTTTAATTCTAATTTTTTGGGAGAATGACAAAGGTTACACTGTTGTAACTTTTTTCAGTGTCGGACTTAAAAAAGGGGACCCTAGGCACTTAAACATTTGGGGCCCCTACTTTCAAAAAAAGCATATAATACTATTATATATGCAAATAGTTATAGTTTGCACAGTGAAAAATTGTTTTGATATCATTTTTTATGCAAGTTTATGCTTGCATAAAAATAAATGTTTTTGCTATGTATAACAAAAGAATGTTTAATGACCATGTCATATTACGGACATATTTTTTTCCTTCACTTTCACGGAGCTTTTTAATTTCGGGAGTCCCCTGAAATCGGGGGCCCTAGGCCAGCGCCTAGTCTGGCCAATTAGGTAATCCAACACTGCCTTTTTTACATATGCTTTAACAATCTAGTTGCGTGGAAATTCTTCATATTCTAGAGTAGCCACTTAAGATTCATTGCTGACTCCCAATTGATATGTCATAGGGCATTCTTGTTATTCTTTGTCCATATAAATAAGTATCCCAACTCCTCCTTGCTGTAGTTCATATGATACGATGAAAGTTAAGAGTAAGTAATAAAATGCACCTCGTTCTTTGAAGGAGGGGATGTGGACATCTACTCGCAACTTTCTTTTTTTTACTGTTTATACTTGTACACAATACTCCTACAATCAGAAAGTATCACGTTCAAACGTGAAAATCAGAAAAAAATGTTGCTTGTAGTTTAACCAATTATTCGACTTTTCAAGGATAGCTATCGTGGCCATGAAACTATCTAGTTCTGCTATGATATGTTTCATTCATAATTGTGTAAGTTTCTTCAATTGCACTTACCTTTCTTTTTCGGTTCGTTGATGCCGAGCCCTTTTTATGAGCATTTAACTAATTTAATTTTGTGAGTTGGAAATAACACGGGTCTCGTTCGTTCCGCTGCTTCGTCGTTTGTCGTTTGTTAGCATTTAGAAACTCGCTTCTCTGACTGCAGATGTCATGCGAGAGCCGAGCGCAAAATAAAATATTGTGGACGCTAGATTAGTTGGAGTACGTCGAGCTTGCTAGCGGAATGAAACAAAAAATTACAAAAAAGTAACATCCTTTATGTTTTCTCTGAGACTCTGTATTCGCAAAAGCAAATTGTCAAAGCAGACGACTGCCGAGTTCCATGTTTTTGGAATTTACGTCTGGACTTTGTATTCATGTGTCCGCATTACTGTCTTGGTTGAGATTTTACGAACTTTGGAAGGGACGTACTGTAAGTTCTGAATTTTATTATATTTTGCTTTTAGCCAGCTTTAATTGATTGCTTCGTTTAGTGATTTTCAAATTGGATGTTAATTACTTTTGTAATTTCAGAATCTCGTGTATTTTTGGCCATGAATCTAAGGGTATTATGTTTTGATAAAAAAAGCTATGTCTTGTACGTTTTAAATTTATGCCCTTTTGTTAATTATACATATTACACATTACTGAAGATACATTTTCATAAGTAAAGGTCCTAAGATTTTAATAATTAAGAGTAAATTATTTTGACGTATATTTTTAATCTCGGTACATAGGGAATGAACTTTTGTTTAAATATTTTGAGGACAAATATATGAGTTAAATTTTACGTTTCTATGATTATATATATATCTATGATTATCATTTTCTGTAATTCAAATTTACCTTTGTCTACTTGATACATTTTTCGTTTTAAAGTGTCAGTTCTAAGTTGATTGAGACTAATTATATATTTCTAGATTTTGTGTGAAAAGCAGGATGTCTTTGAAGACAATTTTTTCCACGTGGTTGCTTCACTTCAGAAACAATTTTAATTCCAACATCTCCGTAGGTGTCAACACTTCCCCTCCGGTTTTCTTCCATTCTTCCCACCCTCATTTCTATATTCCGTGCAGCCACTACACAAAGGCAAACCACTGTACATAACGCCGCGACACACAGACAGAGGGGGAAGGAAAAATGGAAATCCTCTATCGTAACCACATTGGTGGAGGGATTATAAAGACGTGAATGGCACGGCGGATACAAAGAAAATAGAATTGTGTGCGCATGGAGGGTTTTGTGCGTACGTGGGGGAGGGGGGAGGTGTCCAACTTGGGTAGAGGAAGGGGTTGAGGCCGGTGCACATTGAAGTGCTAAGGGAGATTGATACAGGAATAAAGGCGGGGGTGTTTGTGAGAGCGGCGAACTGATGTGATGTAAAGAAAAAAATGTGTGTTCGTTATACTCGGAATTGCGGATTCTTTGAAAATATATGGAGTCTATATTTGCTCCTCTTTTAAGGAAAAACAAATTATAGAATTATTTATTTAATATGAGATGGCTTTTTAATAAAAAGTACTCTAAAAAGTCTTGCATGAATTAACATTCACTTTTTTGTATTAGTTTGGGAATTTGATGTCAGATTAATTGGTTTAAAAACTTACAAATATGAGCAATTATGTAAACCGTAAGAATATGGTCTCGCGTTCCAAAAGTGGTAAACATCGATTAGTATTTTCTTTGAGAGAATTACTCGGAAAAAATAGTATTCTAAAGATTGAACATGGAGAATGATTACTGATTTCATGAGTGATGTTAGATTTTCAGTCATATCAATTTCAAGGGTCCTGGTCTTTTCACCATTGACTAATAAAACAACTTTTTATCTTACTTTTGAGTATATCGAAGAGAGATTAAAATTTTTCAATTACAATTTCGAAATCTAAAAAGTTCTCATAAAAAAGCGCGATAGAAAAACAAACCATTTAATGTAAATTTGCTTGCACTAGTTATGAGTTTTTATTAGTAAATTTGATACGTAAAACAAATTATACAAAAACAGTAAAAAAAAATTAATCCACTCTAGTATACTTGTTTTATTTATCAAAATGCATTTTCATTTGTTTTACAAAAGTCTTTGTGATATAAAGAATTATTTATATTTAAAAATAAATACAAGCGGTAAATTAAGTGAAAACAATTGAATAATAATTGTATTATTTAGGCGATAGTCACAGACAATCAGTTTTAAATGAACAAATTCATAAATAATATTGATAAAATGAATACTCATCACAAGCTTGTGAATAAACTGTACATACCTGTATTCAACATTCGAAATTCGCTGGAAATTTCGATACCATGATAAAGAAATAAAATATGAAAGAACGTTAGATTCACAACAAAGGAAAGAAGAAGAACACTGAGAGACTGATACGAAAGAAGACATAGAAATTCAATGCTAGAGACAATAGAAAAAGATCATAATGATTTGCCTTTGGTACTAGAGTTCAAGAATCAACTATCGTTTTTATCATACAATTTCATTGTTAAGTTTTGTTGTTATCTTTATAATTTTTAAAACAAATTTAGGTATTTACATATTATCGCATTCTTCAGTTGTTTTTAGTGGATTTTATTTCAATATAAGAGAGAGAGAGAGAGAGAGAGACCGGTGCTTTCCAGGTACGCGCTTCACCTAAATATAACAAGCAAATAAAAATTCCAAAAATGTTCTTTCGAAATGTGATATTTTAATGTAACAATGCTGGAGGAAACAGTTTTGCGAATGAGAACGCTTTTATGTAAGATTGAAGGAACTTGGCTTGTATCTCCGTTCCTTCACCGAATCTCCGAGAAGTATGGATGAATCTCCCGCTATACGATCACAGTAAATCCCATGCGTCTCTTGTGATCACTTCTCACGCAGGACGAGCTGCTGCTTGTCTTCTTCTCTAAAGAATACGGAGTATATACTCGACGTGACTGATCTTTTATAGCGATTGTGCTTTGGAAGCTCTTCTTACGAAGGATGGTAATAAAATAGCGTCGTTCAACTGAAATCTTTTTTTATTCTATAAGGAGATGCTGCTCAGAACAAGAGAGAGCTGAAGATATGGATTTTGTCGAGGTGTCAATGATAAACATAGCATAGGTGTGAAAGTGGATTATTTGGATTGTCTGTGATATGGAAATCAGAAGAAGTAATCCACGAAATTACCTGAAGTTCCTAACGACTCTTCTTAATAATAATAATAATATATTAGTCTGATAGTGAGCAGTGTTCGGTGGCAGATAAAAAAGAATACATACGCAATAAAATAATACGAAGTTAAAAAACAAATCATCAATATCTATAAAAAAATATCTATAAAATACACACACAAACGAAAAAAAATGCTTAGAAAATTACTGCATATGGTTACTATGAGAAATAAATTAGATTTAAGAAATTAGTTATCTACAAGAGGCTCATGTGTGTATATTCACATACATACACAAACACATTTTCTCTTACAAACAGTTAAAAAACACACTCATCCCTACAAACACGCTAAATACACAACACATATGTCATTACTCCTCATATCCTTATTGCAACAAAAATGCAATGTTTGGATAATCTTGATGAATTACAAGAGCAGAAAATCAAATCAAAATTGGCTGCTAATCCGTCGATGTGAATCTTCACTCGCATGTCTCTTGTCTATGCAGTTTACTAATGTATCCAATTGAATTACTTGAGGCGGATAATCCACTGAACTAATCCATTGAACTTGACCGAATCGTAGAAGTAAAATAATATAAGGTATGCGGAGAACATTGTTTCCAAGTACATAACCTAAAAGTGAATCGTACATAACCTAAGAACTCATTTCTTAACTATGCATTTGGTTTATTAAGCATTCTGTGTAAAGAGTGTTTTTTCTTTTTTCTGAATTTTAAAATAATTCGTAGTTACGGACATATAAGTATCCAGTTCTGAAAACTCTGCGTATTTTTGTAGGCTCTCTTCGTGCTATGTAATTTTTGAAATTAACAAAAGTGAAAATTGAGAATGTCATGAAAGTAGAAAATTGTGTAAATTAACATATGAATTTAGAATATTATATAAAATTTCAGGGTAACGCCGGACATAATGAACTAAAAGGAATCAGAGGTGTTTTAATATCAGAATCTTCAGTAATGATTCTTTTAGGTATTTTTTACATCCCGTACAACACTGGGTAGTGTTGTTATAACTTATAATTAGTACTTTGTACCTCTAAAAAGTGTGTATATTTCATGAACACATGGGCATCTTCAATGGTTCGGGATTTTCTCGTGAGAAATTCATGCTTGGATTTGGTGTCTAACATGTATGAATACAAACCACGAATGACGTGGTAAAAAGTGTTTTTTGTTTACATATTATGTACAAATGTATCTCGTCAAGTAAGTCTCTGGCGTTTCATTTTATTTGAGCATTACATAGACGCTAATTACATATGTCTTATGTTTTGTGAATGAACATGGGAGACGGGACCGAGATTCGAACTCGGGACTTTGAGTTTAACGTGCTCATGCGCTTACCAACTGCGCCATCCCGTTCGCCTCCCGGCCAAGTCTACTATTAACATTCAACTTGCGAGACTCAAAAGACCTCAGAGGTGGTCTCATAGAGACTAGGGCGAACGGGATGGCGCAGTTGGTAAGCGCATGAGCACGTTAAACTCAAGGTCCCGACTGTTACCTGACGGTGAGGTTCACCGCAATTTAAGAGTTCTTTTTGTACGTATTTCTTCCTTAGTAAAATTAAACATATTTCCGCAAAAATCGTGAAAATTTAAATTAATTCTTTACGGATAATTGTGAGTGCAGTTCTTTCACTGATCCTTTTTTGTATTTGTAAATGGGAAATGTGGCCTGCTGTTGAAGCTTATCGATATGAAACGATGCGAGGTAGGAGATGGGTGGTAGGGTTACAACTTGGCCCATGTGGAGGGGTTAGTAGGAGTTGTTAATATTAGTTAGAGTTATTGATACTAGGAGCAGTAGGAGGTGGATAGGGGTTTCCTTCTGAATCGTCACTTGTCAATCTATAAATAAACTTGGGCGTTAAAATGAAAATCTACAAATTTTTTTGACTCCGCCGGGAATTGATCCTGGAGTGTCTATTGACGAGTGAGCATACTAGTTCGTGAGCCACTGGAGGGACTACTTGAGGAGCTGGAGGGGTTCTGGTTGAGACACATGATCAAGTTGTGAGGAAATCCTTCAAAATTTCTCCAACCTGGTGCATCAAGCGTAACTCGCCGGTGTTACTGGTTGCAGAGCATCAGGGGTAGAAAAAAATAGTTCTTTCTAAATCGCATTTTCCTGCTCTAGAAGTATTTTCTGTTCATAAACCGAAGATAATTTAACTTGTTAAATGGATATAAAAACATTCGTGTCATAAAAAGGCGACAAGGGTTCTCCCCTTCGTTTTAATAGCTGTGCTAATAACCTCTTCGCAACGTGTAAACGTAAAATCAATTTCAGCATTCGTAGATTCAGGGTTTTCAAACTAGGAGGAACTTCAAGAATTATTAGAAGCAGTAAATGGATCATTTTGTTACACTATTTTGATGATTTTTGAATCTGTAAAAGAAATTATTTTCTAGGGATGATTACTTAATTCGATCTTTACCTTAACGTACGTATATTTTCGTTAATGTGCTAATTCAGAATCGATTTATCTTGTTGAAATTTTCTTTGATTTTTCTTTAATATTCAGAAGAATTTTGAAGAAGTAAAGACATTGTCTTGATTCATTTATTGAGCAAAAGAATCTTGTAAAATGCGAAGAAATTTTATACTTTACTTCCAACACACTTAATTGAACTGAAAATAAAGTTTTGACTGTGAACTATGTAATAGAGAAACTATCCTGACCTGGGTTTTTGTCCGATGTTCTTTGGTGCAGGTGCAGATTTTATATACAGGCTCTCCAGGCTTTTTTTCTAGGGGCGGTGGACTATTGTAATGACTAATCTAGAATTTGGAGTTATTTTAATAGTTACTATTTATAAATGTATTCCAAATTATCTATAGTGATTATTCGTACTTGTTAAATAAATTATTTGTGTTGCTATTCTGTTTATGGTATAGCGCGTACCGAACTACTTTTTATTCTTAGGAGTGTGCTGTAGCAACAAATAAAATGCCTGTATTTTAGGGTCCTTGATAAGAATTGATGGGATGGTCCCTTGCTTCCGGGGAGTGAATTGGAAGAGCAATTTGTATCTCATTTTTTTACTATAAATACATTATTATACTTGTTTGTGTATGAATGAAAAGTATTTATAAGCGTGAGTGTATAAGAGGCTATTTTTTCGTTACGACTCCTTCCTCCAGACGTCGCGAAAGGTGTGAACAAAACAAAGACGAGGGGAAAAAAAAAAGCAAGTGGCGTGAAAGCCAGACGGGCTGGGTCAACGTAGAGCGATCGTCGAGCCAGACAGTGCACAGTGAACGGAGGTGGGGCGGCAGGGCGGGCAAGAGACGGCCGCGGCAGACGGCGGGGGTTGGCGGCGGCGGCGGGGGCGGGCGCACGGGTTGCAGACGGCGACGACGACGCTGCCCGCCCCGACTGAGCGAAAGGAAGACAGAGAACGGCTGCTGGAGAAAGGGGAGAATCGACCCAGCACCCCACGGGCGCGCGGCTGAGCACCGGCACCAGTGCGGGTGTACCGAGCGTCTAGACACGCCGCCACCCCAGTACACCCCTATGTCACGTGATGGCGCGCACGCGCTCGACGGTGTTGGTGGTGGTGGTGGTGGCGGCGGCGGCGACGGCCGCCCCCCTGCGAAGGGGGTTGCGGTGCTGGTGAGAGGCTCAGTTGTTGCCGCGATGCACCGCTGTGGCAGACTGACAGGAGATGGAATGGCGAAAGATCAATTATCGTATTGTATTTCAAACATTCTTCATCCAAACGTGATAGGTTTTACGATGTCCAAATTGTGATTTTACATTTATATTACTATTATATACTTCTGCACAAGTATAGGGTGCAATGAAGATGTTTTATTATTTTAAAGCGAAAACTTTTCCGCTGACATAGTCGGCATCGTCAAGCTACTAAGGAACGAAATTTACAGATTAGTACATCATTATAAATATTTCGAAAAATAATGAAATGACTGAGAGGAAAAATGGAGAATAATAATCGTACAACAATGTAATCTGAAAAAAATGTAAAATGAAACTTAAAAAATAAAATTTTGATTTTTGCTCTAATTTATGATCCTAGCTGAAGACAAATTAAAATAATTTATTCATTATTTTACTATGTGTACAGTTAAGTCATTTCATAAAACACATCGTAGAGACTTGTTAAATACATAATTTTTATTTTTATTTATTTTTTTGCTTTTCGTCTTTTAATTGTTTAATTGATATCTCTGGTTATTTACTGGATTTGCAATTCCTGAATGAACTGTGAATGTTCGTGAAATTGCACTGTTATCTTTGTTTGATCATGTTTCTGTATAACGCTAGTATTTAAAAAAAATAGTTTCTATTTTTCATCATTATTATTTGATCGAATAATTAGACTATAACGAGAAA
>NNCF01138838.1:0-11795 GCA_002313205.1 Laupala kohalensis
CACTTCCCTTAGGCTGCGTCTCCTTGGGAAATTCATTTCCGTATAATATGAGCCGTCCCGAGAATGACTATTTTTTGGACCTCAGATAGACAGGTCTTTCCAGGAATCTTCTGAAGATTGTCTTCTATATATTTGTTCACTGTTCCCGTGGCTCCGATAATAATAGGGAAGACTTTTGTCTTCATTCCCTACATTCTTTGGCAGTCAGTAGCCAGGTCTTTATATTTGAGCAGTCCCCGAAAACCGATTTTTATACACCCGAAAATTCACTGTTATGTAACATGCATAGATCTCAAATAAATAATATTGAGTATTTTCTCAACTAGTGAAATCGTATTCTAAAAAACTTTTGGAATCCCTATTGGGTTTTTGTGTCGTGTTTAAAACCAATTTCTGCGACACTCGGAACTAGAAGATAAAATTCCTGGTCCATTTTCATTTCTATTCGTAAATTTATACCATCAATTCATAACCATTACATATCTAATATATCAAAATGCTAGCAAATACGTGAACTGCAGTGAATACTAACTGATGGAGACTTTGCTGTCAATCAAGAGAGAGAAAAAATACAAAACTAGCTATTCGTGTCGTGTTCTCTTCTTGCATAAAAGTGTTTGGGGAAAAATGCGAACCTGTGATTCATCTCTATTAGTTTCCGAGTAGATCTTAATCCAATATTTCACCAGGTTCAAATATAAAAAATGTCTTTTTATTATAAAAATGTATTTCTACAAATGAAGCACGGGGATAATTCTCCTGGTAAATACAAGACAGCATGTTTTAACAAATTTATCCCGTGTTGAGTAAATGTCCCAGTTCTGAGATAACGAAGCTAAATATACGTGTATTCAACTGCAATCTCTAACTGGGACAAGAGCGGGCAAATGAAACTTCATACTTTTCTTCATAGGTGCCTCAGTTAAATGCCGGGGACACTGTCAATATTGGCAGAATCGAGTGGACATGGAGACTTATTTTTCATTAAATGCAATACTAATAAATGTTATTTATATCGAGAAAAAAAACACGTCATCTTACTTTGCCTCTAAGAGAAATTCAACTTAAGAAAAAAATCATGAACGGAAATCCTCTGTGTTCATTAGTTAATTTCGTATTAGTCGCAATAAATTACTTTATTGTCCTCAACGTGTTCAAAGGCAGTTTGTAACAGTTCTCTTAACAATAAATTAATTATATTTTTATTTATTTATTGTCAGTCTAACTGGCTTGATGTTCATATAGAACCTGTACTCAATGTAGCCAACGCTTTTTTACTTCGCCATCGTCCTTAAGAGTAATGAAAGGGTACCGCGCGTTCTGTTGGTAAGATATTCGAAATTGAATTCATAGCCAACCTCGGACACCAATTCAATTCACTTGCTCTTGTGGCACTGTTCTGCACTTTCCGCATCGAGTGTGTGTGGAACGAATATTAGTTTGTCTTTGTTTGTTGTGTTATTAACTTGTATTTATTTATAGCGAGTAGTCGCTTTTGTGACTACTATTAATATTTATTTGGAAATTACTTAAATTTTTTGTTACCACGCTTTTCCTGAAATTTCTCTAGCAAGTTGAAGTGGGACGCTTTAACCTTACATTATCAGGTGATGAGAATGACGACGTGGACCGCTGCCAGCACGCGAGTGAGTTTCAAGGATTTGTTTCGTAGAGGTTGGCAATTCGTTTAAGGCAGCCATATTGAATAATTTTAGGCAAAGTTTCGCGACTATAGCTTTGTCGAGCAAGGTTTGAACCCGTACGCAACCACTTAGCGGTATGTACGAAAAGATGACGTTCTTCTAGACCACCTCTCGATTTCGAATTTCGCTAACAATGTTTTCATGCTCGTTACGTAGGAATCTAGGGTCACAGGGTGCGTGAGAAAATGAACATTGAGAGGAAAAGGGAGAAGATGTCCAAAGGAGAGGGTGATAATAAAATGGAGGAATAACATGAAGGAAAGAACGAAATGGATGGACTAAAATGAGCGTAAAATTTATGTAAAAAAGAACTGGGGAAAACGTAAATTTAAGAAAACGCGCAGGAAAGAAGTATATTTAAAGGTATTTAAGAGGAAAAGTATGAAAAAGCCTCTTAGGCGTAAAGAAGATGGAACGTTTTGACGGTAATATGTTTCAAATCTCATGATTTTTTTTTGCATCCATTCTAAAGATACGTAAGGATGAAAGGGGGACAAATTAAAGCTTAGAATGGGAGAAGCAGGAAGGGAACGAGAGTAGCGTCCAGAAGGAATGGTTTAGCGAGGCGCAGTGGACGTGAACAGGCTAAAAAAGTTTTCTCGTTATTCGCCAGCACTTGACTTGCGCCGTGGCACACCTGCGCTCCAAGACGCAGCATTGTACGTAGTTCTCTTCCCTTCCGCACGGCAGCACCTCCGCATTCGGATAAAGCAGATACGATCGACGCTATTCTGCTCAATACATCACTGACAAACTAGTGTGTTTTTTTAAATTTATATTGTTTACAGACTTTGGTTTATACTTTTTCTCATAGAAGACGACACATTNCAGACTTTGATTTATACTTTTTCTCATAGAAGACGACACATTGTTTCATAGATTATAATCATACAAGCAGTACTACCCGGCGCTGTCCAAACTGAACAGAAACTTAAAAAATCATTACTGGACATTCTGGTATTAAAACACAAGACTTTTTTAGCTCATTTTTCCCGACATATCCGGGGTTCTTATATATTATTCTCATTTCAAATTTTGGTTTCCACATTTCTGTCGTGATATCAAATTTTCACTTCAGTTAATTTCCAAGATAAACTACCAAAAAGAAAACCTTGACACAATTACAAAACTTTTCAGTATTCTTCTCCAATTCGTACGTAATTGTTTTAATTCTTCCTGTCAGAAGAAAATGAATATTGCACAGAATGCTTAATAAACAAAGCGCAGAGTTACGAACATTAAATTCTTTGAAAACTACAGTTCAAGGGGCCTGAAGGATATTGATAGATAGATGTCGCGATATAATGTGTTGCAATAATTTGAAATCATTCATTTTCTTATTAATAAACGGAATAAAATCCAAATAAAATTCACTGTATAAATGTTCAATTAATGAAAGCAACATTTCATTTTTAATGACTTAACAAGTCATAATTTATTTTGCTAATTATACGTCTTCATTATCGCTTTAATTGTATGTAACAGCCAATTAAATATACAGACCAATGGCATCTGGTATACATCCCTGTTACTGCTAGACACCTAGCGACAGTCATCCCCCTCTACCTAGTCCAGATGGCGTTGATTCAACTCGGCTTTCGATGCACTCAGACCGACCTTTCTATTCAGTCGGCCTTGCGGTCACCTCTGCTGACGTCATTGAGGTTCCGTCACGTTCGCATGGAATGGAATTGAGGCTGGAGTGGGAGAGATCCAAGATGTCGAGAGAATACAGAGGATAACTGTAATGCGAAGATTCAGAAGAGTTAAAATATAGATGTTGGGGGAACGAGTAATAAATAAATAAATAAACTTTATTGTCAAAAAAGCAAAAGTTACAAACTGCGTATGACCACGTGGGGGATAATAAACTAATTTACTCTCCGGAAACAAGCAAGGGACCGTCCCATCAATTCCCTTCAAAGGCCCTAAGGCAGAGGCGGATTTAACATTTCAACACATTCCTAACGATAAAAAAATAGTTCGACTCGTGTTATAGTATTCACAAATACCAACAAATATTGTATGTAATAAAACATAGAAAAGTCATTTCCCAAGTACGTATTATTATCAAGCTATAAATCATTCGGAAAGTATTGTTGATAATTTGGAAGTATTAAATAACACAAAATTCGCTAATGATTATTCCAACAGATGCCGCCCCTCTGCAAGAGCTTAGGGTTTCTTTATATAAAAAAGAGTATTTTCGGGTATTTCCAACTACTCTGAACTTTTTTACTTATTAATGCAAAAGCGTAGTAATGCCAGAATTCTGTCTGTAAGAAGTAAAATATTAAATATTAGTGAAAGTGTTGGTTGATAGGAAGTTTCACAGTCATTTACAACAAAAACACAAATTAAGAATGTATTTCAGAAATCTAATATGATCGAATATAGTACGAGTGTTCCGTTAAATTCTATGACGTGAGCGAAGATCGAGTTTTTCTGAACACATTCAGATTGTTGTAACACTGCACCGAAAAATTCGATGAGAATTTTGGAAATTTTCTCTACCGCTTTCTCTGTCAGTACGGAAAAATAATACATTTCTACACCATAACGCCTTCTATTTATTACTATTTCAATACAAGGTACTTAATACCAAATAATGCCATAACACTGAAACATAACACGGAAATACGATTACGTTTTATAACAATAAATTGTTAAAAACATGACAGAGCTTATAAATAACCGTAATAATAATAATGAGAATTAACTTTGTTTTTTTTTTGAATTTGTCAATTATTCATTATTGCAACAATGATTCCACTTTTAGAAGGACTGCTATGTGCCTTGGAATAAGAGCTTTTACCCAGACTGTTACAAGTGAGAGAGGTCATTGACGACATATGTCTCTGCCGAGTTCAGCCTGTGGACTAAGTGTCGCCGAACGACGTAAGGTAGCGTGCCTGAGACTGAAACAATTTGACTTGTCGGATCTGCGGAACCAGTTGCTGCTAATCTCGGTAGAAAACAATGGCGGATCTATGAGGGGGGACTAAGGGGGCTTTAGCGCACCCCCCCATTGGACCTGAACTCTCAACAGATAAAATTGAAGTTGAAAAGTTACATTGTTTGTAAAAGTGTTAACAGATTAATAATTGTTATTAGTTATAATTTTTATTGTTATTAATAATATATGTATTGTTATTAATAATATTTTTTGTTATTAATAATATATTTTTTGTTATTAATAATATATTTTTTGTTATTAATAATACCAAATTAATAAAATTAATAATACTATCTCGTCTAAATCCCGTTGTGAAATAAAGGATTTACCTATCTCTATGACGATGTATTTTCATACAAAGCTATTTAAGTTCATACATTTGTAGTGTTAATTTTTAATAATGCAATTGCAATTAACCTATTCCTTGAGAGTAAACACCTAGAAATTGTAGACCCAACACAAGTCAAGGAGTTCTGTGCAAGTCCATCTTTTGAAGGCCGTACACAGTCCCAAATTTGCGCAAGGCGTGACGATTTAGATGTTAAGTTAGAAAGCAACATGTAAGTAACTCATGTGCAGATTTAAACTTTAACATTACTCAATTAATTTGGGTGAGGGAGATAAATTTAGAAAGAAATATAGTTCATTGGGGAATGCCCTTTTTAAAAGGACGAAATGAAATGTCTTTTAATTCGCTACACTAGTCAAATCTGCAACACGCATTTCAGATGAAATACGTATAATGTGAAAGTTTTAACGGTTTTTGAGACTTGATTTATCATTCATTATTAATATAATTATTATTGTTTTATTGCAGCATATGTGAATGAGAAAAGTAGCTTAGTGCTATAGAAGCTTATCTACATGGAGCGATAGGAGTTAGGAGTTGGGTGGTGGGGGCTGTTGTTAGTAGGTGGGTCGCTTAGCTGGGTTGACCAACAACTTGACCTACGTGGAGGGGTTGGTCGGAGTAGTTAGTAGTAGTTAGAGTTTGAGATACGAGGAGCTGTAGGATGTGAATAGAAGAAGGAGAGCTCGCTTTTCAGTAGTCACAGCTATAGGAACAGGGACATTGATGTGAAAAGCTACAATTTTTTCTCGTCCCGCCGGGAATTGAACCCGGGATGATTTGGTTGTGAGTGAGCACGCCAACTCCTTAGCCTTCGGAGGTGAAATTATTAATATTTGTAGCAACAATAATAATGCTTGTCATTCCAGCCTGATACTACATTATGTATTCATGAAATAACCAGGGATACATTAAACACCTTAATACATACGAGTAATACAATGGAATAAATAATTAATAACTTACGACCTTTTATGGAATTTGGATAATATTTATATTTTCTGTGAAGAGCTCACTACGTTTCGACTTGATCACCTGACGACGACTTAAATCCTAGCCGAAACGTAGTGAGCTCTTCACAGAAAATATAAATATTATCCAAATTCCATAAAAGGTCGTAAGTTATTAATTATTTATTCAATTAGATTGTATGATGGACATTAATTGTAGTAGAATTACGAGTAATACGTATTTAAATAAAAGAGAATCTACTAACTGTCTCTCTGCATCGTAAATTCCAGTAATGTGCTTGTCAGCAGACGTCGAATTCATCAGATACGACTTGAAAGTTTAAAAGGAGTACAATGAACTCATCCAAGTAGAAATTTCGAGTTGTAACGACGTCGTTAAAACTTCGTCAAAGTCGTCGCGACGTCACAAAACAACGTCCTGAAGACGTTGCCAACGCGTACGCATGTGACGTCGATTCAACGTCGGAGAACAGCGTCTTCGCAACGTCGAAAAAAGCGCTAAAGATGCCAAAACAACTTCGTCACACGACTTTCTTAAAAATGTTGGATTTCCGTTTGTATTACTTTTATGGATATTGTCCAACGTCTTACCTTGTTAAATCATATTCTATGAGGTGTGTAACACACATTCCTATAAGAAAGTTGTTTAACAAACTGCGTGTTTAGACCAGACTACGGAGTGGTTTGATCCAGGGTTCCTTGTATCTCAAAGGTGAGACGCTACCAATGAGCTACTGCAACATGGTGATAAATGCTAAGTTTTTATCCTCTTGTATTGCTCTGTCTAACTAATCTCCGTAGACAAGTAAAAGATAGGAATATTCTCTCTGCAAAATTAGTTCTCAGCGAAAAATTCACTCAAGGAGAGTTCCAACTTCCACTACCAGATGGCAGTGAAAGACGGAACGTCGAAATTGTGAAGTTGGTTCCGAGCATCCAAAGAGAAATGGGTCACAGTTAACGGGAGCGAAGATCCATGCGCTATAATAATAATAATAATAATAATAATAATAATAATAATAATATGACGATCTTCGACTCGATCTCGACGTCGAAACAACGTAGTTTATTACCGCCATCTCGACATCGCGTAACGACGTTGTCTGGATTTCTAAATCCGAGAAATACGACGTCGGGACGGTATCGTTTATTCGACGTCGTCCTACGACTCAATATCGACGTCGAAAGTCGGCTCAACGTCGGCGGTTTTTGCGTGGGATACTTTTGAAATAATTTCTTCATATATTCAGTAAATATGAATTACGTTTCTCATATTTCTCATATTTGGCGATTTCTGCACGGGCATTAAGTTATTTTAGTAGGGTATTACGAAAATTATTTTAGAATAAATGCTGATCAGAAGGACACCATGCACAACGTGATTCTTATGAATTATGACTACGCCAGTAGACATCTTTGGAAATATAAACCAATTCCCTTCAATACAAATGATGCTAATATTTTATCATTTCATCTCAACTTCAATAAATTTCAATCAATACTTTATAAATGGTACTCCGCATTGATGTAAATGGAATGAAATTAATTAATGACAATTCCAATATCGAGAAATATCATTTTACATAGAAATAGTGCGTTAATGGTAGGTAATATTTCATGACTCTATCAGGCATTCTCTAATTGTGCTTCAAAATCAAACCGCAAAATTAATTACAAAGTCACCACCACCCTCAAAGTAGATCATTTAAAGAGTTCATTTCCGATAATTTGTGGCAACAAAATAAAAATTCAATTCAACATGTGTGTTTATTTGGGGATGTAAAAGGATTATCAGCACTTCTGGAGATTCATTCTATTATTCAAGAACGAATTCTACTCCATTTTGGCTATACAATGCGCGAGGGACTTTTTTTTTATTGGTTTCGTTTGAACATTCGGTGCTAAGTTAGTTTTAAGTAAGTGTTTAAATATTAATGAGCCTCTTCCTTCGAGGATCCTTTGGATGGTCGCCAGATGCGAGTTCGGCCAAACGGGGGAGAAATTAAGTAAAAGGAAGAAGACACGATAAATAAGAAAGACATACTTAAAGAAAGGTCAATTCACAAGTGTTTTATAAGNGAAGTAAAAGGAAGAAGACACGATAAATAAGAAAGACATACTTAAAGAAAGGTCAATTCACAAGTGTTTTATAAGAAGGAATTGAATGACAATAAGAATCAGTTCATATGAAATATGTAATTTGTTTTGAATTGTACTTAACATTTTACTTTTATCTCTTATTTACTTTATTAAAAAATAAAGGATAAATAAAATAATTATCATAAACAAGGAATATGAATAATTTCATCACACTTCATTATTCCAAATTAAGTACTTACAGAAAATATGAAATATTTTTGTATATCATTTATTTAAATTTGCTTAATTCTTATTTCTCAGAAGTAGGTAAAATAACTAATTCAAAATCCCAAAACCAATGTCCTCCGAATATATCCACCCACGTGCCCCATTTTATGTTCAATTCCGGAACTAATGCCAGTGCAATCATGAAAATCGTCAGTTTATTAAAAAACAAATTTTCGACAGGCATAGATAATATACCCGAATTAATTGTTAAATTTTCGTCCCACGTTATATTAAATCCACTCATAAACATATTTAATAGTTATTTATCCGAAGGGGTGTATCCTAACGTATTTAAGAGAGCTAAAGCGATAAACCAATTTCTCTTCTTCACACTTTCTCAAAAGTCCTTGAAAAATTGTTCTATAAGCGTTTTCTAGATTTTCTATAAAAAATATCATTCTCTCTGACGATCAACGCGGATTTCGGAAATCCTTTTCCACTACAAGCGCCATATTTTCTTTCTTAAATGATCTTACCACATTTCTTGACCTTGGAGAAAATCCTCAGGGTGTTTTTTTTTTGATTTATCTAAAACATTCGATGTCATTGATCACGAAATTCATCTTTCAAAATTACAACCTTTTGGCGTTCGTGGTCTTGCGCATCAGTGACTGATTTCCTATTTAAAAGATAGATATCAACAGGTAGAAATATCATATACTAAAAATAAAATACTGCAGCATTGCCTTTCAGAAACAAAGCCACTAACTCGCGGAGTTCCCCAATGTTCAATTCTCGGTCCTATACTCTTTTTTATTGTATGTGAACGACATATCATCCACATCAGATTGCAATATGGTTCTACTAATGACACTAATCTACTGTGTAAAAACGCCAATGAAAAAATATTTTTGACTAACCTCTCGGCTTGGTTCTATGCAAATGGCCTCATTGTAAACACTGACGACACAGTGTCTATGTCATTTCACAATAGTATCACAAAATCTTTACCCAAGGTTTCTCTTTCGTTAAATGGAACACAATTAAAAACTGTTACTAATACAAAGTTTTTCGGTCTTCATATTCAAGACAATCTCAAGTGGAATTGTCACGTTTACAATCGTAATTCCAAATTAAGTAAAATTTTGTTACGCATTACGAATCTTAGTTAATACTGTTAGTCTACATATTTCCCGATGCGTATATTTTGCAAATGTTTACTCCCATTTACGATACGGCGTCATCTTCTGGGGCAATTCCGCACAGAGTGTCCAAACTTTCAGAACTCAAAAGAGGATTGTTCGAATAATTTGTAAACCTCACTCCCGAATCTCTTGTAAACCTTTATTCAAGAAATTAAATATTTTTACACTACGCTGCATTTATATTTATGAAACTGTTGTGTTTGATAAGACAGAATTACTGAAGCTCCACCCTTGTTCATACAAAAGAGTTTTGTTCACGAACACAATACTCGCAATACGAATAATATTCATCGTCCGAGTGTGTCAACCGCGCTCTGCCAAAATGGACCGTATCATTCGGAAATCGTTATATACAATTCCCTACCCAAAAATATAGAAGTTATTATTAAATTGAATCTCTTCAAATCCGCGGTTAAAAGCTACCTTCTGCACTAGTGCTTTTACAATGTAAAAGAATTTATTGATTTTAATAAAAATTAAATCCGTCTTGTATTTTATCACGCCATTGCTGTAGTACTTTTTAAACAACTTATAACAATTTCAAAAACTATTTTCTTGCATGATTGTGTTGTCTTATGGCTCATATTATTTTAGTTTTATGTGTACTCAACTTTGGCACGGTTGTGTACATTTATTCTGTAGCCCCATCCTGGCCCGGGTTTTTCTCCGGTTTTCCTTCNTCTCTAGGCTTTTGTCTAAGGACTGGTTTATTGAAACAAGAAATCGTGAATTTAGTGTCATTTCAACTCTACACTCAGAATAATCTATAGTTTGGTAGTAATTCGTACATGTAAAATAAACGTTTTATGTTAAATTACAAACATGTTGATATTCTATTAGTATTATATCACGTCGCTAACTTTCTATCTTATCTAGAAATTGTTGGAGAAATTTTTCAATCCGCCTCTGCCTTTGGGCCCTCGATCGGAATTGATGGGCTTGCTTGCTTCCGTAGAGTAAAATAGTTTATTGTCCTTCACGTGGTCATACGCACTTTATAACTGTTTTTTGACAAATTTATATATATTTGATCTCATGCAGAGAGCGGATGTTGAAGGAAATCCAGGACGAAGGACAAGTGAGGATGCCTCGCTGCGGCCGCGTTCTGCTGATTCGTCGATTAGGAGACCGTCAGACGGAGGCGGAACGGGAAATAGATGGGAGGTCGGAAGTGACAGTTTGCGAGGAAGCGACGCGCTGCCAGAGAGAGCGGAAGCTTGGCACTGCGCAAGGACGGAAGTGGGGAAGCAAGAGACGCTGACGTGGCAACGTGGGATCCACGAATTAATAGAGGGATGGTTGCAGAAGGGGTAGGTTTTGGGTTTAAGGACCTCACGCTTCAATAAATGATCACATATTATTATCAAATATATTAAACTTGTCGCGTTTCCACCCACTCTCGTTTCAACTACGCGTCGGATTCATATTACCAGGTGTAACTTGCGTACGAACTCGCTCGAGACGGGTGGTGCAGTGGATAGCACACCTGCGGCCAGAGCAGGAAATCCCGGGTTCCAGTCCCGGTCTATCGTCATTTTATCCTGGCTGTTGACGTTGCAAACTCTCCTCCACGAGTCGGTACTCGGAAGATGCGAGTTGAAATCAAACCATATGCTCAATTCGGAGTGTATTGTTTCGAAATCGTAACTATTAAAATAACTAATTCGAAATTAATTATTGCAATAGACTGCCATCTCTATGCAAGAGCCTAGAAATCATATATTTTTTGTAGACGTGTTTGCACCAAATGTTTGTTTTGTAATAATAATAATAATAATAATAATAATAATAATAATAATAATAATAATAATAATACAGAAACATGGCTGCTTTTTGTAAAATTAGAAAAAATGTTTTTTTGGGATTTCAAGTGTATTATTATTATTGTTGTTGTTTTATATATTTCCGATGTAATGGTAATGTTGTTATAAAGTTGTGTTTCGTACCCCTGAAGAGCAAAATGAAACAACTAACGATTCACTAATTTTTCTAATTTTTATATTTATTTAAAATAAACAATTAAAAAATCAAAATTTTCGTCTAATAGAACAATTTTTAAATTTGAGGTTTGAGGATGGGGCTTGAGCCCCTTTCGCCCTTTCCGTATGCGCGCGCCTGTGCAATGCTCATCGTCACTTTGTACTGTTCGGAAACTTCTTCCTCCCGATGCAGTAGACATTCCACATCACATGCATCCTCCATGTGACGCTTCGAATGTGTCGCTCGAGCGCACTTGTCGTCTCGTGTCCCGCAGCGTCGAACATCACCATCGTCACCACACGAAACTGCTGTCACCCCCCCCCC
>NNCF01138838.1:11875-25428 GCA_002313205.1 Laupala kohalensis
CTCCACAACTCGTACCAAAGCATCACGACGGGCGCCAACGTCAATTACATCGAACAATCCACCATGTTTTCCAAACCACTGACGAATTATCAGAGGGTGAAAAGTTGAGAGGACACTTCACACATTATGACTACCAACATTATATGTCAAGTATTCCAGTTATTAATTTTGTTATTTTAATAACTTTCACTTCCGCTCATGATTTCGTGGAGATATAATTGACTTAATTTTTGTGCATCGTGTCTCTTATTTAATTTTAATCTAATACCGTTTTTTATGCCTCAATAATTTTTTAACTCGTTTGTATTGAGATTCTAGGCCAACAGTCCTCACAGAAAAGTAATTGAATAAAAAATTAAACGAAAAACTTGAGGATGTTCAAATACGTGTGGATATATAAATGTTTTTGTGAACTGATACAAATCTCGATTTATTGGTTCTTACAGGAGGGGAAAACAATCCCTTCATGTACTACTCCTAATGTGTTATTACTTTTTTATTATTATTATCTATGTATGAATAAAATGAATGTAGGTGTAACCCCAAAAAATAAGTGTTTAAATTATTTGGATATGTATATAAATCATTGAAAAACATGCCAAAATGTACATCTATTACGGTAAAATATTAATGTTAATTGTGCAAATAATGTATGAGAACACTTAAAATCAAAGAGAAGGAATCAACATTTACAAGATGATGTTGGTAACTTTGCCCTTGTATACTTTTGCCTATTGATGTGTGTACAAGTGTGCATCGTTGGTTCCTACCTCAAATATTAGGGAGACATCGCTTAAATTGTGGCAAATTTACTAGTACAGTTTTTGTCCCTTAAACTAAAGTAAAACTGGATTATGTATTTAATTTTTATTTGAAAATTTCAAATGGAGCGGGAGAAACACGTTATGGCTTATATGGGGCTCAGTGTGCGATGATGTCTTCTTGTTAGAGTGCTGGAAATACATTGCCTTCACTTTCTGTACTTTTTGCTTGATACCGTTACAGATTAACAAAGGGAAAAGCAATCAAATATCGTGTCCTAATGGAATAGCATTAAGAACGAGATTTGTGCTGATAAAATTGATTGGGATTTAACGCAATGATGCCGAATATATCTGTACTCTTGTTTGACTTTCCGTTTTCAGTTGTTGGTCTCAACACTCGATCTAATAATGGTTAAAACTAATGTAAATTACCAATACGCGCCTACTCGCATATACATGTTGTTACATAAGTTATGAAACTTTGTAAAAATATTCAATAATTCATACTGTAATTAATACATTTTCTTAATTTTCGTATCACAATTTTTGTGGGAAGATTTAAAAAAATATGTTACAAAATTGTTCTTAGATTAAGATAAAAGGTTTTTTGTTTTCTGGAAAAAACATGTTCAACAAATATATTGAACATATGAATAAAAAATATTGTAATTCTTAATTACATTTTCACTTATTTTTCAATATTCATTTTTTATTAAATTTTAATTATTATTATTTTCGGTAGGCTATTGAAATTCTCAATTCTGACAATTAATGTGCACAGCACATTTGAACTAGTGGTATATTACTCTAGAAAATTCGTATCACTCACATTGTATTTTCAGTTATATTCCTTTCTAGAGTTGATTAATTTATGAACTTCATGATTTACTTTTAATTACTCAAGTATTAATGATTTAAGAAGATTCTTGAGCATTCAGACAGACTACACATCCCGGGGTGATTTCCACTATTTTCCGACGACTTGCATGATTTAACGCTGGAAGGGAGTAGCGAATGCTATTCAATATCTTTTTTCAATTCAGTAGGGCATTTTATTAACAATATTTACATTTTAAATTACATCCGGCGAGGTTTTAGCCCCTTTGCCTTCTTAAGCCCTTTAATGCCGTGGGCTGTGCGTTACATTCCCTGGAATTCACTCTCAATTAATTGTTGAGTTGCGTCTACATTTTTCATAGACTTTTGACATACTGTAATAGTTTCTTAAATCTAAAATAGGTGCAACTGACTAATTTCTTGAGCACCGTTGGAACCACGGATAACCGACGGGCAGGACACAAAAACTGTACATGGAAAAGCTATTTATAAGAGACAATATTTACCAAAGACATTTACAAAAGTATTTATATGATACAAGAGCCTATAAGAATTATTACAAAATTAGTATTTACAAATAGAGTGTACAAGAAAAAGTATTTACAAAATAGTATTTCTTCACTCGTACGCCGAAAGAAGTTTCGTTACCTGTAATATAGAAAGAAAAAAAACCGGCAGTATCACGTTGCATTTTGCCATTTCTCTCTCCCTTTATTCCCTTAAGTAGCTTAGAAACTGACCCAAATATCCCGCTACAGACGTTCTGTTGTCCCGTATTATATTAATGAGTGCTATTCACTTGTCTGTCGCGAGCAATTCCGATGCTCCGCTGTCACTTCTCTCTTCCTCTGTTTGTCTGTGTTTCTCCAGCGCGCCGCTACGCAGCGCTGCAACCTAATACGCTGCGCCACGAATTTCCGCGCTATTGTGGTCCGATAGGCACGCGATTTACACGTATGCTGCTATTGTGTACCGTGCCAACCGCTCCATCACCGCCGGCAAGCAGACACTCCACAACTCGAACTGCGCTTTCACCATTAGCACCCGCACAATATTCAACATTGTTTCCACCACTAAGTTTCATTAAAATTACGGAAACATTCATTAAAATTTCAATTACGGTTGTGTTATTGTGCTGTATCCATTAATAATAAGAATTTCGTTTAGAAATCTGTTAGTTTATTGTGTTATATTTCCAGCTCGACGTCATTTTCTTCAGCATTCTGGAGTACGGAAAGCTCTAGAAGTCGTGTTCTCAAGACAACAAAATATAATTTTATTGTTTGCTATCTTTCGCCTATTTGAGATTTATAAATCATGTCTAATTAAGAAGCATAACATAAAATTTCATTACGAGCATGGTCTTATTGTTCTCCTTTCTTTTATTTTATTTACGCAGATGAATCATTTTTAAATTAAAATATTCCTGACGTAAAAAAATTCTGTTCCCCAAACATTGCTGTAAGTCAGAAATATATTGACGAAATGTTTTTTTTCTTTTTGGAGATTAAGAAGAAATTTTAAATATTCTAAAATATAAGTTTTCTTATTAATTTATATACAGCAGTTGGAATAGTTTCTGACTATTTTCTGGAATTAATGTTGTATCATATCCGTTGTATGGGCATTCATCTATTATGATACCTACTATTACATTCACAGAGACAATATAAATTATTTAAATAGTTTATACTGCATTACAGAATGGGGTATTTAATAATACAGAGTATAAATATGTAAATTATTATTATGTAGCGATTAAAATGCCACAGTATTGACGCTTTCATTGAATAAACAACAATAAAGCATTCCGTAATAAATTAAAGTTTTCTGTTCATTCATGATTCATGGCACTCAAAGAATAGAATGATTTGATTTACAACATAATCAGAAATTGACACTGATTACAAAGTTTCCTTGCATTAATTGAATTTTATTACATAATTTAATTTTAACAAGCGCAATAACAATAAAGGTCTCGTAACTATCTGTGAATGATTTGTTTTAAGTTATTGTCAAAATATATCCATGAATATGATTGAATTGTATATTAGGAACCCGATTAGGTCGATAATAAAACGACAATATTTTCATTTTGTGACGTCTTTTTAAGCATTTAATACAATCGCATTACAATGGAAATTGGTGCACTGTGTAGCCCGTAACTCAAAGGTTTTCACAATAACAATTTTATTTATATGTAACAATATTGAAATATAATTAATTTTTCATTAGTACCGAGGAATATGTGCCCCTTTAAAGGGACAGATTGGTGCAATGGAACCGTACAAGGTCCTTTTCCCTAATAAGATCTATGGATCGAAACCTTTCTCTACGAAAATACTTTCGCTTCGTGCCGCTCTTATTAATGTATTCAATCACAGACAATAGCTAAATGCTCAAAACATAATTTAATAATAACACTCTTTATGGGATCAAAGCCGCGAGTACACAGCCCTTTGCTACCATATGCGCTACGTTGGTGCGTGTGGAGTTTAATTCAATTACCACTGAATCGAAACTCACAGAATGTGGAGTTTAAGAGATGCAAAAGCTATTGATAGGGAGGGTGATAATTTGTTTTTGACCTTATTAAAGACAAGCCCATTCATACAACCCGTCAAGTAATCCTTTCGCAGATCTATGCAATGTACAACGAAAGTTTTCATGTTCTGTTCTGCAATGCGTTCTTTTAACGATTTTTAGGTCTCAAAGGATGACATTAACAGGAGAAAATAGAAGTGATAAGTCGAAACAATTAATTAAACATCAATATTTCTTTCGATCGTGATTTCCTGAATTCCTCCCCCCACCCCCATTTTCGAGTTAAGGGTTTTCCACACAGTGCGACATTTTCCATTGTAATTCGAATGTGTTAAACACTTAAAAATGATGTCACAGAGTGAAATTATTGTCGTTTTATTATCGACCTAATGGGGTTCATTCATAAAATATACAATTCAGTAATATTCATGGGTACATTTTGACAAAGGCTTAAAACAAACCATTAACAGATAATCACCAGAACTTTATTTTATATTGTTATTACGCTTATTAAAATTAAATTATGTAATAAAATTTAATTAATGCAGGGAAACTCTGTAATCAGAGTTAATTTCTCAGTACGTTGTAAATCAAATCATTCTATAACATGAATGCCATTGATCATGAATGAATAGAAAACTTTATTTTATAGTGGAGTATTTTTATTGTTGTTTATTCTATAAAAGGTTCAACACTCTGTGGCATTTTAATCTGTACACCAGAATAATTTACATAATCATTACGCTGTCAGTATTATAAAATACATTCTGTAATGCTGTATAAACTTCTTAAATAATTTCTATGGTCTCGCTTAATAGACACGACGAAAGTATCCTGAAAACAAAAGCAGGCACACACAGGAGAAGAGAAACAGAGATGATTGACTTGTGAATTATTTCCTTGAGCACCCTGACACTAAAGTGGTTACAAAGAGTGGGTGATTTTAGGAAATTACGAGGCAAGAATGTATAATATAATGTTTCTGCGTAAGTTATCATGTGTAATTCTAATACGTGGATTAACATCGAATTCGAGATATGGGATGTTATCACGACATAATGCGATTCAGATACTATGAATAAAATAACCTCATGATAAGTTCAAGTCTTATTCTTTATTTTATTTACATAATTATTCAAACCATTCACGTTGATTTATTAAGGAATTACGATGGGTGACGTCTTTATCAAGTCAATTTAAATTTATGATTTCAAAAACTGCGAGTTTTGGAACCACAAAGGAAGGGAACAGTATTTTTTTCTGTTCTCGAATGTTAAAAAAATAGGTGAGACTAAATCCATTACAATGTAACACATTGATTATATAATTTTGGGATAACACTGTTTATTTAACAGCCAGTAGATCATATGTAATTGCACCCCTCCATGGCGACGGTGTAAGCGTGCTCGTTCATTATCAAGTCATCCCGGGTTCAATTTCCGGGGGTCCAGAAAAAATTCGTAGCTTTTCACATTAATGTCACAGTTCATATAACTGTGGCTACAGATATGCTAACCTTCCTTCCTCTATCTAGCTCCTCCTAGTATCAATAACTCTAAATATCATTAACTACTTCTACTAACCCATCCACGTGGGCCAAGGTGTTGCTAATCGGCCTACCTACTAACAATAGCTCTACCATCCAACTCCAACCTCCTATCGCTCCATATAAGCTTCAATAGCACTAAGCTACATTTCCCTCCCATTTACAAATACAATAATAATAATAATAATAATAGTAATAATAATACGGTAAACGAAATAACACTGTTGGTCAATATTATAATGAACCCTACAATAATGAACTATTTCTCTGTGTGAGAAAATATTGTAATTATCAATATTCTTGTCAGTTTGCAAATACGTTAAAAACAATTGGTTTTTTAATGGGGCTTTAGGGATCGCCAACATGAAGGTCATTAGAGCCCTTTTAAAGACAATCAATAACAAGATACAACACTATTTTTTTAAATATCAAGATTACATAATGGGTAAAATGACATTTTCTTTGAAGTTCAGAACAACAACGTCTCGATATTAAGACTTTAGCCTCCTCTTCAGGTTCATTATAATTCATAAGGTTGTAATATTAAATTTGTGTATAACACATAAAGTAAAATACGAAACACTAATTACATCATAACAGTAAACAAAAATTAAAAGTAAAAAACACAAACAAATATGAAACTTCCCATATGTTGATATACTAGTAACAAATGTTGTGAGATACCACATGTCAAATTTCAAAAACATTGATAATGAAAATTGAAGTTCAAGTGAAAATTGAAGCTGCCAGAACATGTAAATCAGCGTCGTCACTTTCGTTCTTCGCGTCTTCTTATCATGACGAAAGAATTACAACTATTCCTTGTTATGAGAAAGATACTGTAATTGTTTAACAATTTCTTTCTTTTAATAACTCATTATTCATGCCGTATTCTATTTTATAAACATTTCTTATTTCCCAGTTCTAATGTGAATTGGTTAAATAAGTCTTTTTAATTATTTAATAAATAAATAAACGTCTCTTCATTGTCAGTAGTAACATGTTTCTTCTTTAGATCTATCGACATGAAAATATTTACTATGCTAGTGTTCCTCCTCCGTTTTCTCTATCCAGTCTTTCTTCCTCATTCCTATCGATATTACTTCGTCCTGTCATGAATTCTAATAAAGATTTGTTTGTTAGTTTCATCCACTAATATTCCTGTTAGAAAAAAATAACTTTGGGAATGTTATTATTTATTATCAATGTTTGGATCGATATGCATTAAATGATTCGAAATAAACACTTAAGTATACACACACGTTTCTTGTTTTTTATTGTAAATTTGGTTAGTGAATTATGCCACATGGATCGGTCGTACAGTATAAGTCATATTGAAATTTTAAACATTTAAACTACGGTTGATTGCAACAAATTAACCTAAAAATTATAAACTTAATTAAAATACTAAAAGATATTTTATACGCAATAAAGGTATTTTATAATAATAATAATAATTGTTGTGCACTTGGTTTTTTCTCTGTTCAAAATGGTAGTTGGGGTGGGCTTATACGTCAAGCCGGAAGTAAAATTCGGTCTTAGTGGAAACTAAGAAATTTCCTTGTTAAGTGGCATGTTCGTAATATAACAGATTTCTGACAGTGCATTTCTGGTCAATGGAAATCTTGCAAGATGCCATTTACGTGTTATACAAATGACTCCAGTTGCTGAAATTATGAAAGGAGTAATTACTACTTCATTTTGTTTCTAAATCTTTTGAATTTCTATCTTAAGTGCTTTGATATTTTTGAATATTTGTTTGTTCTGTCTTTTTTAAATTGTTATTGGAAGTAACAGCTACATCAATATTAAAAGTTTCTCTTTTAGATTTGTGTATTAATATTATGTCTGGTTATGATTTACTGTTCTGTCTGTAATGATTTGCTTATCCCAGTATAAGGTTATTTTCCATGACGGGTGGCGGATCGAATTTATAATAGGGGGTAACTAGTTCAACTAAGTTTAACTTTGTAGTTAGCTTCTTCTTCTTATTTTATTATTATTATTATTATTATTATTATTATTATTATTATTATTATTATTATTATTATTATTATTGTATATTTTTATCTCAGATACTACGGGCATCTTTCTTCCAACCGGGAATGAACCACATTCCTAGGGTTGGATATAATCCATATAGCAGCTACAATACTTTTCTCAGGATATGGGCAGTTTCCAACTGTGCTGTTTTTTGAATTTCATTTACATTTATATTTCCTGGTATTTTCTGTATATATTACTCAATTTTTCTGTGGGGTTTTAGGGCTCGTTAACGTCAAGGTTACATTGCTCTATTGCTTTATTGATAGTTCCTAATGCCCATATTACTAATGGTATGACGTCTGTTTTTGTTTTCCAGAGTCTCTGAATTTCCATTTTAAAGTCTGTGCATTTTATTATTTTTTCAGCTTCTCTTTTTTGAGATGTTCATATCTTTGGGCACTGCAATATCTATTAATCGACAAGTTTTGTCTCCATTGTTTCGCACTATAATATCAGGTTTGTTAGCAGCTACTGTTCCATCAGTTACTACTTGCTGCTTCCAAATGATAGTTATGTCTTCTTTGGTCGTCACTGGTTGTGGGTTATGTTCATACCACTTGTCGGTTAAATCTATCATGTATTCTTTACAGATTCTGTAGTGCAAACATTATCATGGCGGTGTATGTATTCATTTTTTTGCCAAGATTGGACAGCCAGAAACTATATTGTCTATAGTTTCTTCATATTGTTGGCACAGCCGACATTTACTATCTATATTTTCTTTCAAAATGTGTTTCCTTTTATATTTTGTTTCGAGGGCCTGTTCCTGTGCTGCTACCAGGAGGCTCTCCGTTTCTCCCTTGAGATGACCTGATGTCAACTGGTTCAATGATTTTTTCTCTATCAGTTTGTCTTCCATCTTGCGTATTGACTGTCCATGCATAGGTTTACTTCTCCATTTGTAAAAAATTNGCGTATTGACTGTCCATGCATAGGTTTACTTCTCCATTTGTAAAAAATTGTGATTTTGATTATTATTTTTATTATTATGTAGTTAAGTTCACTTCACAGCATCTTAGATGTTCACTTATTATTAATTATTATTATTATTAATATTAAAATCCGTCCCTTGTTTTTTATCATTATTATTCCACTATCACTTTAAGCCCATCCAGTCCATCAACATCGTCTTCACATGCCCCTGTCACATGACTCGTCCCTTCTCCTTCATTCCTACAGCGTTCCCTTCATAGCTTGCGGGTTTGCGGTCCACCGCCGCCAGAGCGTTATGAGAGCTTGGGGGTATATGCATCATGTGAATAATGAGTGCCACGCGAGAGCTATGGCTGCTGCTGCTGCTGCTGCTCTCGGGGACGTGTGTTCCTTCACACGTAACTCTCCACTGCGACTTTACCACGCTCGTCCTCACATGCATAACGAGTCCCTCTTGTGTTTCTAAGAGTCACGCTTTCATTCAGCGTGCGTCACTCATTTGTTTCTTCCTATTCATGAAGGACATAGAAACATTATTCACTGGAGTGTATTCTCCAATTGTAAAAAAAAAAGTTAATTTTCTTTTCTTGATATAAATTTGTAGGTAATTTGTTAATATTATTACACATGGTGTTCTATTTTCCTTCTTATCTTACTAGTGTGGTGAAATGCTAAGTCTTGATCGGAATTGAAGGGATGGTCTCCTAGTTTGCCTCCGAAGAGTAAATTAGTATATTGTCCTCCACGTTGTCACACGCAGTTTGTATCCATTTTTTTTACAATTAACTGATTAAATTTATTTATTTATTAGTATGTCAAAGCAAATTGTTTGATGTTGGAGTTTTAACATGAAGAATATGCTATTATTAATATAATTTATGATTTGTTTTGTCATCTGACTAAAGTAGATTCTTGTATCAAAATCAGGTAATGATACTGTCTAAAATATAATATACTTTGAATAAACCGAACAATATAAATATAATTTATATCAGTATTTTTCTCTTAGAAATTTGAATTCATCTAGCCCTGTATACAGACAATCAAGTAAAACTTTAAAATTTACACACAATTATTTGTGTAATTATCTTAATCTCAATAAACATCCAAATAATATACAAAGAATGTAATTTCACTCATGGTTCACAGACAGTGCTGGTTATTCAGATTTAAAATGAGTTTCGGATTTCATACATACACACTATAATGCAGCCCTTAAATTATATAATTTCTGAGAACATAAGCCAGAGTTCTTATGTAATTGAAGATAATTAATATCTAAAGCAGATAAGATCCAAGGAAAGATTGAATAATTATTTAATTCCCCAATGTTTCATAAACAAAAGAAATCTGCAGAGCGCGCAAGTTTAAATACACCAGTGAATGAAATCGCCAGAAGTGTCAATTGATTGTCGATACAGAACTCTTTACTCAAACAAAGAAAATCCATAAAGCGACGTCTGAGAAAGATTTATCCTACGCAAGTTTGTATAAAAGTATTCTTTCATAAAAGGTTGCATTCTTTTAATTAGTCAATAAAATTTTAATCTGTTTTTTTTTATCCGAGTATATGTTGAAATACATGTAAATTTCATTATATATTTTTTATTATTTCTTAATTAATTATATTGCTAATCATTGTTTGTTCAAATTGTGAAACTTCCTTGCACGAATTTTGAATTAGCATCTAGCATGAAAACGAACTATCGATAGGTTTTACTTGTTGGATCTGTCATTCCCCACATAATTGCAGTGAGGCTAATATTTTGACATTTTTATTTTCTTATTAGAGGTGTATTTAAGGTTCATCTCTAGTTCGTCAACTCATTAACGCTATAAATTTAATTACAATTGCAAATTTATTATTTTACTTATGGTTATTCTTCTTTGATCTTTTGTTTATTCATTTCCTATTTTACTCGAGTATTGTTTCCTTGTTGTTTATTTTAATTTCAAGCCACTGTTTTAAATTAAATGATGATGACTAAAATTGTCAGTCGAAACGCTGTGTAATGAAGTAAAAACCTAACCTACTTTTTTGGATGTTTAAAATTTAATGAAAGGTTATTTATATGATTGTAGACGAAATTTTTCGCAACGGAATCACAAACTTTCTCTTCACCAATTTTTTTCCTTCTCTGTAAGGATAAATTGAGAAATAAATATTTCGAAACACTTCCCGCATTAAAAATGGAAATGTATCAGTCGTCGATACATCGATTGATAAATAAATTTATGGGCAGAAACTCAGTTCGAAACTGCGCATGACTACATGAAGGACAATAAACTAATTTTCCCTCCGGAAGCAAGCAAAGGGACCATTCCAACAATTCCGATCACAGACCATTTTGCCAAACGCGTTTTTGAAAATTTCAGCAACAATCTCTAGATGAGAATAAAAAGTTAGCAACGTGTTGTAATATTAACAACAATATCAACAAATTTGTATTTAATATAATACCATGTTAGTTCACAAGTACGAATTATTATCGAACTATAGATTATTTAAAATGTACTGTTTATAATCGTAACTTTTAAAATAATAACAAATTCTAGATTAATAAATGCAATTGATCCCAATGTAAGAGTCTGCATATAAATTCCACCTCTACCTGAAGTAAAAACGATTTAACACGACCGTAATTGAAATGTTGTTAGTATCGAATTCTAGAACTCTTCCTGAAGTAGCCTGGATACGTAAGGAGTCGCCGTAAAGGCTGATGACCTTTTGCGTGTTGCTGTGATGGGAGGCCTATTCATTCATTGATTCCTTGTGGGAAGGAATGCGGAAGTAAGTCAATGGCCCAGGCGGTAGAAATCAATTCAGTTTGCTGAAGATAGAATTCCGTATTGAAAAGTCAGTTCCAACTATATTTTTCTGTGCTGTAGAATATAAAGGACGTCCAGAACCGTAATTATGTCCAGTCAGTTTAGTCCAAGGTAATCGTCGGCGTTAGTAACGACGTCTGTAGTATGTCATCCTTCGTCTCCACATTGAAAATGGAAAGTTCAAATCCAGTTAGGGTATGTCAGCAGGTACCACCTGTAACCTACTCTCCAATGCCGGGTCTGAAATAATATTACTTTCATTTGAAACAAAAATTACATGACGTTCAAAAATTCCACCATACCCCTTCTTTCCCTTACACTGAACATTAAATTATCTACCTTCAAGCAAGTCTCTCAAAATGTCAATTTTATTAATAAAATTCAGATATATAAAATTTTGAAATATAATAAATTTATGATAATTCAGTTCCAAACCTTCTAAAAAGAAATTACTTTTAAAAGTCAAAAAACAAAACGCATATTACACCTACCAATTATAGATTCAATATAAATATAATTGCTCCTTACGTTTAACATTACTTTTCAAAAAATCCCAGAACTACTTATAAACAGTGTTAAACCAACACAAACATAACATAAAACTAGAGGTAAATGAGACTTAAAAGAATTAGACTTCTGATGAATATCATCAAACAAATTCAATAAAAACTTGTAACAAAATAAATATTCTAAGACAAAAGGTTCTCTATACTAAAATACAGAAGTATTCTTAGCCCAATCACATGAAACGAAAATTAAAACTGATATCATCATACTTAATGTCACGATGTAAAAAATTGAAATCCTCTTTAGTAATATATGTAATCCAATTCTTAACGTAATCCATTCTGGCCCTGGTTTTTCTCCGCTTTTTCTTCGGGTAAAGACGGAATTCTTATACAGGTTCTCTATTCTTTTGTCTAGGGGCGCGTTCATTGAAACAAGAAATCCTAAATTTAGTGTTATTTCAATTCTTATGATTTATAAACACTATACTCAGAATAATCTATAGTTCGATAATAATTTGTACATGTCAATTTTTTGCGTTAATTTACAAACATATTGATATTCTATTAGAATTATAACTCGTAGCTAACTTTTCATCTTATCTAGGAATTTTTGCTGAAATTTTTTTGAATCCGCCTCTGCCTTAGGGCCCTTGATCGGAATTGATGGGATGGTCCCTTGCTTGCTTCCGGAGAGTAAATTAGTTTATTATCACCCACGTGGTCATACACTGTTTCTAACTGCTTCTTTTGACAATAATTTTTGTTCATTGATTTATGATCAATTGTGACCGGATCCTCTTCGAATAATCAAGTATCGGGATAACTGATTTTCTCCCAAAAATGTTGTTTTTAAAGCACAACGTCCAAGAAATATGTTGTTAAGGAAGAAAGCTAACTCACAATATAAATTACTACTTTTTGGCAATAAATTTGTGTTTTTACTTAATAATACAACGTTACCTACCGTAAGTGGTATAAACAATAACTAAGACTGCAAGTGGTATAATGTTTTTTTTTTCATACTCCATACTAATATACGTATACCAATATAATACGTACTATACTCCATACTAATATATAAATGCGTAACGCGAAAGTGTGTCAGTCTGTTTGTTACCTAATCACGATTAAACCACTGAACCGATCGTGATAAAATTTATCAAGGATATAGTTAAGATACCAAAGATGAACATAGGCTAACGTTTATTTTAAAAGTGCTTGAGATTTTTACCATAAATGGCGATGAAATCGGGATAAAAGTTATATNTAAACGGTTAGAGATAGATGACAGTCTTCCGTAAAGTAGGTAAACATATGTCCATCTACAAATGTTTACCTACTTTACGGAAGGAAAAGAAACGTTATTAGAAATAGGCGTGTCAAAATAGTTCAATTTAAGCGAGAGCAATTTAAGGAGGAAAAAATCACCCATCATCAAGTTGAATAAATTTTTGTCTTTTGCATTTAAGAAAGATTAAAAACATGTTTAAAATATATAAAATTTGGACGAATAGTTTAAATTTTAGAAGGGTTTTAACGAAATAG